>JBBPLN010000910.1:0-11874 GCA_038089815.1 Sutorius eximius
TGATGACGTTCTAGACGTCGGAGTACGAACTCTATAATATTGTCAACAAGGACAAACATAGGAGATCGGATCATAGATCCGAGATAAGATAAGATAAGGACTTGATCCAAAGCACAACGACTTGCAACGACTGGCGAGTGAGTGGCATTGGCGGCTAATGAGTCAAGTGGGACTCTATCCCGAGGGAGCAGTTTACTGACGTGCTGAGGTCATGTGACTGTGTAAAATAAGGGCGAAAAATATACCCCTATAACAGCTTCTTTAGAGCTGTGCGATCCCGTAAGTGGTATGTCTTCCGGGGCGGTGGTAAAGCTCTCTTGGGATGAACTCTCCTCTCTGGTTCATCATTGGATTCTTCCTCCCTCTCTCTCTTTGGGATCCGAATTCCTAAAGATGATAACTCAACGTTGGCAGTTATGTCTAGCCCGTTCTGCTGAAGTAATAACTCTGCGTTTGGAGTGTTGAAGTCGTAGGTGGCTAGGTACTGATACCTGCTCTCTAGGAGGTGAGTGTGTTCGCCGGGCGTAATTTGTGTCAGCTGTGTGCTGACGGGGGATGCGTCATTCGGGTTGACTGACTCTGCTCTCAGGGGAGGGTTGTCGATGGTGGTGTCGTAATCGGGGAGGGCTGACTCCTGGTCTAGCCTGAACCCTGAGCCTTGAGGGACCGCTAATTGTAATCCTACTGCTACTGCTTTCAGTGGATTCTCCCTGTGTGCTACTTTGGGATTTCCTAAGAAAGATGGCCCAAAGGAAGCGCTTAATGCCTTTAAGAAGGCGGTTGTTTCGTGGCCGAGGCATATCAGCGATTGTCTGGTCACACTCCCTGAGTCGTCCTCTACGTTCGAGGCGCTGTCGTCGGGCGTTAACTCTGACAAGGAGCCCCTGAAGAGTCCTTTGGGGTACTGCGCTAGATAGAAGGGGTGAGGAGGTAGTCCCTGGCATATGGGAACCACTGTGAACAGAGTGAGAGTCCGGTGACCAACAAAAGGCACTGAAGGCCCAGGTTAGCCTTCTACAATGTCTTTCCTTGTGAGAGAACACACACTTGCGACGTGTGCAGAGGTGTGAGGCAAAAGAGTAAAGTAACTGGCAAGGTACAGCGAAAAGAGTTTAGTTCAAGTGAAACAACCCAAGAAGCCAAATAAGGCTGTAGGTTGCCAGCAAGATCTAATAACTCAAGAGTTGTAGGAAGGAGCTTGTGGGAAAGACTCCAAGTGAACTAAACTGGAGTTCACTAGAACGGGTCTTAGCCCTTTTATACTACTCAGTAGTATGTACATGTTTGGATCGTATCTAATGATCTACTACTCTATATAGACTAATGGACACACAGCCTGCTGTCAGCTGTGCATCAGAATGGAAGCATACATAGCCTTCGAGGCTGTGGGGCAGAGATTAAAAGAAGCATAGGTATGAGGCATAAGAATGGAAGGGAACAGCCTGTGAGGCTGTGAACGGAAATGAAGAGAGAAGCGCATAGCCCCAGCCTTAGGGTTCGACCCTTGGCCCTAGCCTGTGCACATTGCATGTGGTAACGCTCTAGGCGTCAGAGTACGAACTCTATAATAATGTCAACTAGGACAAATAAAGGAGATCGGATCATAGATCCGAGATAAGATAAGATAAGGCTTGATCCAAAGCACAACGACTTGCAACGGCTGGCGAGTGAGTGGCATTGGCAGCTAATGAGTCAAGTGGAACTCTATCCCAAGGGAGCAGTTTACTGACGTGCTGAGGTCATGTGACTGTGTGAAATAAGGGTAAAAAATATACCCCTATAACACCACCCATCCAAGTTCAATTCCATTTCCAAATCCAAAATTTCCAGGCCAAATTCATTGTTCATATTGTGATCATCTTCTTCAGCATCTTGTATACCATCTGTTATGAGTTGGTAGACCTGATACACTTTTCTTTTCCCTTGCTTTACTTCTACCATATACTTTCTCCCATTGATCTTGCCATAGCCTTGTCAGGGATTCCCCTGGGACTTATCACATATCTATGGACATCACCTTCTAAGGCTATTCTCTTGTATAGCCTTGTGATCCCCTTTACCATTGTCTCAGCTTGCATTTCACCTTCACCTTTTGATCACTACTTTTGCACTGCCTTCATAGGCTATGTTTCTAGATATGTTAGAACATCTAAATAAATACAATTGTTACTTACAGTCCCTTGAAAGCCCAACCCACCAGCATGTTCTCCAGTCAGGGCTCTTTAGAAGGATGATCTGCAACATTCTGGATGCTCTTGAAGAACTTCATGTACAACACTTTGAGTTCTTTGGCATTGAGATTTGGGTTGGTATCCTTGCCATCCATCCTGTATATGACTAATATGAAATGGACCTACAATGCATGGTGAGTCAATGAGAACAGATGAAGAGTTGCTTACCATTGCAGTGAGGAGCACAAGGGCTTTCTTCAGGATGGATTTGTGGAATTTGGGAAATGATCAAAGAGATTTTGATGAATAGAAAACTGAATGACATACCTGCTTAAGGGCAGGGTGGCTGAAGTGGAGTGTTTTTCCCTGTAAAGGTATCATTAATCAAACACATTGAAAATACAATAAGTAACTTACATGTGTGTCAGGCTCTCCCTGTAAGTATTCTGAGGTTTGGAGTAGGTCACCAGCTTTCTCCTTGATAGCTGCTGTAAGAATGATAAGAGGTGAGGTAGGGTGAATATGCTCATCCTCAAGGGTTCTGCAGGTAAGGTTGATAGTGGAGAAGGGTTTGCTTTGACAAAACTGAGTGCTTTGATGAGAATCCAGTCAAGAACAAGAACCAAAATGAGAGAGGATGAGTATAGAAGAAATCCAGAGTTGAGCAAGGTCCAGATAGCAACTTTATAGTGAAAATGAGCCCAGACAACATCAGCAAATCAACACACTGACTTTGACATGCTTTTGTCACTTCAATGTTTTCCAACAACCAGCAAAGCACACAAGTTGTAAAGCCAAGCAAGCAAGATACCTAACAGCTCTTACAGCAGTCTTGTAAGTTGCCTCAGTGTGTAATCAGACCATGTGACATAACTCAGTTTCCTTTATGAGGTGCTTACATATTCTTATTTGTACCAATATTTACAACAACAGTCTGCTCAATTTTTTCAAGTTCCATATCCACTATTCCCTCACCTGCCCTCAAGGCCCCACCTTGTGTCATGTTGTGGCCACAACTGCCCACATGTGCCCTCATGTCACTCTTCTCCAGCACCTTGCCCTTGCCCCCCTGACCACCTGCACAAGCCATCTCACCACCCTTGTCCCACCCTCACCTCCCATCATATTACAGTCACAACTGCCTGTGTGCACCCTCATGCTCTCCCATCCTCCCACCATCACAGCATGCCCACTACCACCACTAGGAGGCAATGAGGAAAGGGCAGCACAATGGTGATAGTGACACACCCAGGGTCGGTGGTGTCAATGGCATGCCCACCACCACAGCAACTGGAACAGTGACAACACAACAAACCCATCACCACTGCGATAGCTGTGATAGCAAGGACAACATGACAGCACACCCATTACCACAGCACAGATGATGAAGGTGAGAGCAGGCCCACCACCACAGCAGCAGCGATGAGGGTGCTCACCACCACAGTGACAGCAACAAGAGCAAGGACAATCCAGTGGACCCACCACCATGGCAACAGTAATGAGGATGAGGACAGCAGAATGGCATGCACCACAGCAACACCAGCAAGGGCAAGGTGATGCAATGGGCCCACCACCACAGCAATGGTGATGAGAGTGAGAATGATACAACAGCATGCCCATCACCACAGTGCAGGTGATGAAGGTGAGAGCAGGCCCACCACCACAGTGGCAGTGACAAAGGTGACAACAACACAATGGTGCACTCACCACCATGGTGACAGTGATAAGAGTAAGGACAATGCAACAGCATGCCCATCACCACAGCGTCAGCGATGAAGGTGAGAACAAAAATGACCCAATGGGCCCACCACCACAGCAATGTCAAGAAGGATGAGGATGACATAATGGCATGCACCTTCACTGGTCCACAGCTTCATCATGTTGCTGTTCTGGAGGATGTGCATGAATTCTTCTTGGCAAAGGTTGGAAGCATGAATGGACCTAATGATTTGTTGTGCATGGTTGATGGGGTCTTGGCCTAGGGCTTCAATGTAAGCAGCCTCATCAATTGGCCCTCCAGACTCACTGATCCAGGCTTCATTGGGGACGTCAAGGAATTCGCTCTGGTGATATCTCTCAGTGACATGTTTTGAACACATGTTGAGCACATGAGGGAGACACATGATATGCTGTTTGTTTGCAGGAAACTGTATGCCATGGGATGTGAGAAGTTCTGATAGTTTTCTTATAGCCACACCGTTATTAGCTGCATTGTCAAGTGTGATGTACCCAATCTAACAGGCATTGTCAATCCCAGAGTCTAGTTAAGCCTTAAAGATATTGACCTTGAGAGCAATATTGGCTCAATCAAAAATTTGCAGTAATTTCTTGGCAATGTAATCACCCATGTGACTTCCAGGAATGTGATAAAAACCAATTAGTGCTGCCCTCATTTGGAGTGCTGGATTTTGTGACACACCAATCCAGTGTGTGGTGATGGCTAAAAATGGTCTAGCCATTTTATCTGACCAGATGTCTGCTGTGCAGGAGATCTGGCCCTCCATGCACTAAAGCATGCATCAGGTATATGTTTGAGATGATTCTATGGGCTTTTACCTCAAGGTTGCTTTTCAACATAAAAAAATATTCTTGCCACATATTCAGGATGAGCTTCCACATCTTTGTTCTACGAGAAATGTCAGAGTCTCAAAGTGCAGGTTGAAGCAATCAAAGCAGTTGTCTAAATTTGGGGCATTCTACAATGTTGATAGACTATGAAGAATGTCAGTATGTGTTAATGAACCACCAACTCTCAAATGGAAGTAATACATACCTGATCATCAATGATCATGAATCTCATGAGGAAATGCACTAGGGTCAAGGGTGAATATTCAGGTAGGTCATCTGTTGAGGACAAGCCTGAGCCCATGCCCTGGGGACAAACATCACCTGGTGCTCATGGAGGAGCAGGCAGTAAGTTACAAATAGTGACACCAGCTTGACCAAGAGTGTCTCATAGAGTTCTGAATGTATACCCCATGCTAAATGTGCTCTTGACAGATTTAATAAAAATCAGCCAGCCATGTTTCTCTGCCAGCTCAAGGAATTGGACCATGTGAAACTTCTTGATGTGCCCACAAAGGCCAGAGTTTCCAGTCTTGGGACTGTAGACATATTGGTGGTTGGGGAACTTCTCTGGATTAGAATTCTTCCAATCTCTATGCCAATTGTTAGTATGATTAATGTAGTGTGTATAGTCAACTACTTACTTGCAAGGGATACATATTGGGCCTTTGTTTTTACATCTTTCAAAAAAGTGGTGGATGTCCCTGGCATGTTCTGTTGATTGTATGGACTCAAGGGGGTTGAGTGTGCTACTGGTCAAACATTGTGTATCTTCTGCAGCATGACAAGGTATGGGGGGTTCCCTGGATTCACCATTGTCATCTGACTGGAAGTATACCTCAGGTTTAGGGTCAACATATTCCAATTCTTGTTCACCCAGACTTGTAGGGTGATTTCAGGGAGGATTACAGAGGACAGCCCTCACAACTGGATCTGCATTTTCACCTTCATCACTTGACTGAATGTAGAGACAAGGATGACAGTGAGGATGGAGACCAAGGGCCTCTTGGGTGGTAGGTTGAGGGTCTGAGGATTCTATTTGACAATTATAAGGAGCCATTTGAATGCAATGCACCAACAAGAGGTTAGTTTATATAAGTAGAAACCTTGAGGTGACACTCATTGATTGACTTGGGTCGCAATTACTGAAAGAATGGTCAAAATTGCAGTGACCATAAGGCTCTGGTCTCTCACCTGCATGTATTATACCTGGGGGAGCTTGGCTGGCATGGTTAGCATGACAGTAACCTCAAGACTTGTGCAGACATTCCTAGGGCCTGGGAAAAATGCAGCCAGTGAGGACTGGACATGTTGAATGCAGTGGCTGTTGGAGTTAGATATCTGACCAACACTAACAATTTTGAGGAGTTGCCAACATGAACACAGGGCATTGTGGGCATAGTAAGGCCTAATTGATTGATAATGAGAATGATCCCAGTGAAGCTTCAAATGGTTCAATCAGAATATGAAATATTGAAGGAGCTGAGAAGAGACACATGGACCATGCAACATGCCTGCCTCAAAGTCTGACTACCATTCAAAGCCCCAGTGACCCAGACTACCATTCATTGCTTCAAGTTTCCTGAGATGTGTTATAGGGGTATATTTTTCGCCCTATTTCACACCATCACATGACCTCAGCACATTGGTAAACTGCTCCCTCGGGATTGACTCATTGGCCTCCAATGCCACTCACTCACCAGATGTTGCAAGTCATTGTGCCTTGGTTCAGCTTATCTTATCTTATCTTGGATCTATGATCCAATCTCCTTTATTTGTCCTAGTTGACATAATTATAGAGTTCGTACTCCGACATCTAGAACATCGTCACATGCAGCACGCACAGGCTAGAGCCAAGGGTTGAACCCTAAGGCTGGGGCTATGCGCTTCCTTTTCATCTCCGCTCATAGCCTTGAGGCTGTAGCGCTTCTCTTCCATTATGACTCATGCCTTATGCATTCCTTTAATCTCCACTCCTACAGCCTTGAAGGCTGTATCACTTCCATTCTGATGCACAGCCGATAGCGGGCTGTGTGTTACTTAGACCATATGTAGTATCATATCAGTAGATCCGCTACACACATGTACAAACCCTTGAGTAGTACTTAAGGGCTAAGACCCACTCCAGTGAACTCCAGTTTAGTTCACTTGGAGTCTTCCCCATAAGCTCCTCCTATACTTTTGAGTCATTAGCTCTAGCTGGCAACCTACAGCCCTATTAGGCTTCTTGGGTTGTTTCAAGATGAGTGAAAGTCTTATCCCAATCTGTGTTGATGGCAGATTTAGAGTAAAAGAGCTACTTGGTACTGGGACTTACAGTTCATTCCACTTGCAGACAGCCCAGCATCCAGGCTTCATATATTGTCAACTAATGTATACCTCCTAGCAAATGTATACAGAGCTGTGAATATTTTCACTCACAAGTCTTATGTGATCAAGCTCAAACTTTCTTCCAATGGAGACTCATCTGTGGAGCATGAATATAGGATTCTGAAGAAACTTGGATGCAGCAAAGGAATCCCTTGAGCATACTGGTTTGGCAGGAAGGCCAGTTACAATGGACTAGTTCTGGATCTTCTTGGCCCTTCATTACACAATTTTATTAACAAACACAAGAAGTTTCATGTTCCCACCATTGCTCACATTGCAGAGCACCTAGTAAGTCAGTTTATGCCAATTGGCTTGGTGCTCATGCTTTCACAGATCTCTCATCTACACTTTATACACAGCTGCAGTTACATTCATGCTGATATCAAGCTGCAGAATATCCTGACAGGTCTCAGTGACAATGCTCTAACCATCTATGTCATCAACTTTGGAATTGCAAAACAATATTGTGATCCAACGACCACTGATCACCTTCCCTTTGTTCATGCCAGGCACCCTACTGGAACTCCTGCTTTTATGTCAATCAACAGTCACTTGGGAGCTTGGCTGGGATGTCGTGACAATGTTGAATCTCTCACATACATACCTCCTTGTTTACTTGTCAAGTGGTTTGTTGCTGTGGATAGATTCTCGCTTTGCAAAACCTTCATTGATACTCAAGCTGAAGCAAAAGACTCCAGTTGAGGTGCTATGCAATGGATTGCCTCAAGAACTTGCCACCCTGCTCACCTATGCACAAACACTCTCCTTTTTAGAAGAGCCCAATTATGACTACATGTGATGGATGTTGGCAGCTCTCCATCCCAAGTTGTCAAATCAGTCCACACTCTCACATGACCTTTGTCTCAATGAACCCATCCTACAGCCCTTGTCACTGCCATTATTTCCTGACATTGGACCAAAAGGTCCAGACCCTGCTGGTGTCCCTCTTCCATCATCTATGCAAGAGATGAATACAACCACCTCCTCCAACAATGCGGCTCCCCATGCCCCCCATCATCACAAACAGGGTTGATGGCTCAATTGTCATCAGCAGGCCAAATTACCCAAACATCTAAATGAATGTATGTAAATTTTCTAATATCCTTGTCTACCATATCTAATACAAGCTGTGGAAGTTTGCAATCCAGCTGTCTGGCTGCTTATGCTATGCCTAGCATGCTGATCTAGTCCTAGATCATGACAGTGCCTGTCCCCACAACTTGCTTCTGGGTTTGGCAGGATCCATCCAGGTCAGGCATTGTTTTGTAAATTCATCTATTTACTTCTTTATATGCATACATTGACTGTAATCGACTTATGGCTGGCTGCAGCTGGCCAACCACTGTATTGGCTGAAGAACAACTTTGTTGGCTAGCTGAACTGAGCTGTGCTGATATGATTAGTCCCAAGGCTGAGCCTGTTACAGGGTAACATTTTGACCCCTATGATTTTCACTTAAGCACCCATCAAGTGCTCATGACTAGTAGCTTGATGCTACACTCACTAGGATCAAGTCCTAGATGATTGATCACATGATCTCTAATGCCACTTAGATGCTTGATGCATACCAGTTGTCATATCACATGAGCACATGAGCACAAGTGTGCACTAGATTGTGCACTCACACATAACCCCTATTTATGATCTGATCTAGCATCTGATCTCAGCAATCTCATTGCCATATGATCTACATGCATTGTATGCATGTACATGCTTCCGTTCCAAGGCTGTGCCTCTCCTTCTATGCACACATGCGCCATGCACATGTTCTCTCTTCCATTTCTATTTATTACTTACATGCTTCACCAAGGCTATGCCACCTTATGGTAACCTCAAGGACTTACTTACTTTCCATTCCATGGCTCTGCAGCCTCACTGTAGTCATATGGACTATTACTATATATAGTTAGATTAGTATTTACCTTAGATCTAGCATACACAGGTGTACATACATAGCTAGCTGGTCCTATATAAGCTGAGGTGCTCTAGCTGGACATCCTCCAGTCTAGTTCACTTTGGAGAGTTCTCCAATACTCCACTGAAGCAGTGACACAACTCACCACTTTCTCCTTTCTCCTTCTTTGGGCATTTAGCCCCTAAGCCTAGAGATCAGTTAGGTAGACATGCAGCCCTACTTGGCATGAGAGCACACATTCCATGGCCATGTGAGCCTTAGGGGTTTGGGTGGTTTCAATTTGATCATCTAACATGACAGCCAGATCCTTATGATCACTGTTCCCTCAACATTCAAGATGACCACACAGAATTTGACAATACTGATGCTCAACTAGTGCTTGAGGTTGCAAGAGCTTGTTGCATCATCTGTCACCTTGAGCAGGAGTTCACTCAGGCAAAATGTCAAGAGAGTATGGCCCTCACCACACCATACAAGCATTGGGTCAAGGTCACAAGAATGCAATATGATTTTGCTGAGTATGACTTAGGTGTCACCTGAGATCTGGTAGCCAGTAATGGCATAAAGTCCACATCAGTTGCATGTCGATCAAGTGCAAAGTGTCCCCACTTGTCCAGTTCTGGTTGCCACCAACACAGTACATAGATTTCCTGTTTTACAGAAGTGTTGACATTTCACTCATCCTAGGATATAGTTTCAGGTCCTGCTTATCTGGGCTCTTTGGAGGCAATGCTAGTTTTACCCATTTGTTATCATGATCATGTATACCTTACCTGTGTTGTTCATCCTGCCTTGCAAATATAAGTCTTGTCAAGCATCATTACTATACTGGATTGTAGTGGCTACACTGTGTGGGCCTCCATAGTGCTGTAGCTGATCAGTGTCCCTATATTCCATGAATGCCATTGTTGTCAGCTTGTCACTGTACCAGACTGTAGACAGTGTGAGTTCTGTGCTGTTGCAATGAACACCAATCCCTGTGGCCATCATCTCATGCCATGTGGTCTCTTGAGGATATTGTTGTTACCTGGCCATGATTCTGTAGCTAATGTGATCCCTGTACTACCTAATCTCATGCATATGTGCTGCAAGCCTGTCACCATTGCCTCAATTGTGGATGCTGTGCATATAACTGCTGTTGTTATAGGGGTATATTTTTCGCCCTATTTCACACAGTCACATGACCTCAGCACGTCGGTAAACTGCTCCCTCGGGATAGAGTCCCACTTGACTCATTAGCCGCCAACACCACTCACTCGCCAGTCGTTGCAAGTCGTTGTGCTTTGGATCAAGCTTATCTTATCTTATCTCGGATCTACAATCTGATCTCCTATGTTTGCTCTTGTTTACATTATTATAGAGTTCATACTCCGACGCCTAGAGCATCACCACATGCAACGCGCACAGGCTAGGGCCAAGGGTCGAACCCTAAGGCTGGGGCTATGCGCTTCCCTTTCACTTCCGCTCACAGCCTTGAGGCTGTAGCGCTTCCCTTCCATTCTATGCTATCATGCCTCATGCATCTCATCTCCGCCCCACAGCCTCGAAGGCTGTATCGCTTCCATTCTGATGCACAGCCGATAGCGGGCTGTGCATCCATTAGTCTATATGTAGATACGTATCGGTAGATCCAATCCAAACATGTACATACTACTGAGTAGCATAAAAGGGCCAAGACCCACTCCAGTGAACTCCAGTTTAGTTCACTTGGAGTCTTCCCATTAGAGCTCCTTTGCTAGACTTTTGAGTCATTGGTACTTGTGGCAACCTACAGCTCTTATAGCTCCTTTGGTTGTTTCAGCTGTAGCTGATATGGTAACTGTGCTGATGTCATCACACTGTAGTGATGACCTGATGTGAAGCACTGTCATTACTAGGCCACTACAATCTCTACAGTACAGTACCCATGATGCAGCAACATTTGATGTGGTACAATGTATCATTTATGTACTGAGTAACTATGATACTTTGGTGCCTGTGTGTTACTGCTGAAAACCAAGTTACCATGATGCCATGTGACTATCAGTCTATGATGTAATGTGACAAGGTGTGCACTTGTGGCACAGACCCTGAGGAGCTGTCAGCATACTGTCATTATGTTGTAAACATTTGAGTGATTATGGTAACTGGCCCTAAATTAGTGTTTTGCTGATGGAGTGCACAGAATCTTCTACATTGGTGGCTCTCCCTTTTCCTTTCTTCTTTTTTGAGTGGTAGGGAGAAGTTCGACTGGCTCATCTGGGAGCATGGGAGGGGGGAAAGGTGGTTGACACACTGCCAGGGTATTTGCATTGAGCACTCCTGTGTGCTGTTTCAATCAGGTATGTCTCAGACTGCTGTGGGTCAGTATTCTGGCATTCCCACATGATGTTAAGCTCCACCCCAACTCTCAGGTCATTGGAGACCAGGTTTCAGGGAGAAACCTGACCCAAATCCAGTTCTGTCCAGGCCCTAAAGTGACATAAGTATGACAAAACCAGTGTGAGGATTTGCTGATGCACCTCCATTCACAGGTTGATAGTAGATACTGCTATCGACCACACAATGTGATACACTTATTTCCCTTGGCAGACGAACATCAGGAGCATTAGGCCAAGATCGGGCTAGTGAGTAAAATAAGTTTCATGTGGAATGGACTCAGCATGATGCTGATGTCTGCCTGACCAACTGATGATAGCTAGGGATGAATCCAGTTCTATTATATGGTAACATGTACAATCTGTTCACGAGTGAACATAGAAATACAGTGAAGGGTATTGACCGCCAAGGTAAACAGCGAGAACTGCAAGGTCGAGCCGAACAAAACCGATAGCGACAGAGGACCGACAACGAGAAAGCAGGCGAAACGACACA
>JBBPLN010000911.1:0-11871 GCA_038089815.1 Sutorius eximius
TCGTACAAGGGTATGTCCATAATATCATATCAAGGGGATAGATCGGGGGGAAACACATGGCTACACACGCTGCCTCTTGTGTGCACGGTCTTCGTACGTCTCCGTCGTGGTCACTTTGAACCGAGCCTGCTGCCCTGCCTTCGGCACATATGACTGATCGCTCTCGCGGGGTTGGCTAGAGGCTGGTGCGTGCGATAAAACAACTGTACTGCCATTGTCCGGGGGTGCTAGCGTTATCATGAGCAGGTCTCGAATGGTATACATATGCTCGTGGACTTGCCTTCACTGAGTGGCACAAACTGAAGCCGTTGTTCATCACTACGGAAAAGAGCATCGTGCAGCCTTGCTGCATCCTCCGCACTCAGACCAGATACTCCCTTGTCTATGTCGCAAGTGACGTGTTGAGGCCAGTTATGGATCGTGTACCCTTTCTTGCGCAAGCTTTCGTCGAGGGTTGACCATAGGAGGCGACCCTTGGGCAGCTTGAAGTCGATATCACCTGCATACAGGGTGGGTCGAGCGTGGCTGCCACGCGAGAAACGACTCACGCAGCATCTCCACTAGTTTTTGTTTGATTTCCTTGATCTTGCGAGTCTTTTTAGCGTCCCTGCTTGACGCCGAACGGAACACTGAGGTCGACGGTTCGAGCCCAAAGCCATCCCTGCCAACAAATGACAGTGATCAGTTCAAGACTCTTAGATCCCTTTGCATAGTCGAATCTCGCGGCATTATTGTCTGACGGGAGAGGATATTCGACCCGACAGCCAAGAAAAGAATGCTGACGTCAAGTTCCGGTCTGGTATCCTTTCTGAACTACACCCAGGAGAACTCTCTATGCGCAGAAGCGAACTTGAACCGACGAAATTGTTCGGAACACGAAGCCCTGTTGAAGCAGCGAGATCGACCTGTAAGCAATGGTATGGTCATGACACATCGACAAGAAATTTTGATGGACCACACCAGTTGATGTGAACACCAGTCAAATATATGCTGACGCACATCAAGCCCGAGAGAGGGGTTCAAGTGTTTTCATAGGCGTGTCGGGAAAGGCTGGTGGAGGGAAATATTCAAGGGAGCTGATTCTGCTACAGCTTGATACACAACGGAGCAAGGGTGGGTCAATGATATAATCATGGCTATGCCATAGACTTCCAATTGGCGCTCAGTTCCGAGGATGGTGCGGTCTAGCCCAGCGACGTCCACATGAATCTTGAGTGGAGCTACCGGAACATGGTCGAAAATCTGAGCAATGCGCTTTTCCGCCCTCGTGGACCTATACTCAGCGAGCCAGTCTTCGAGGTCACGGTAATTGCATGCTTTCAGCTTCAGGCATGGGGTACACCATCGTTGGCCGGCAGCGGGTCTCTTGCCTCTTCTCCGGGTTCCCTGACGCCGAACTACGCCCCTCCCATTCTATCTCCCTACACCCCACCCTATTTCGGGCCTCAACGTCAACTGATCGCACCAAGGGGAAAACACAACCTAAAACCATGCAATAAGCGGCCCCAAGGGATCCGAATCGCACTTTAACTCACTGGCATCCATGCGGTCACGCGCCCATCTTGTATCGGTGTCACGAGATTATTCATGGGGCTGAGGTTCGAGAATCCAGGTAGGGCACGGGCGTGATTTTTTGATGGCCAGATCTCGCAGAGTCGCATCAGGGGTTAAATGGCACGGAAACATATTGAAAGAAGATAGGTCGAAACCATGAGGATGGGACCAGGGAGCGCCATCGCTATACGTGGCAGTCTGCTTGACCAGGATCATGTGGGAGCACACTTGGGCGCCGTCAGATATGACGCAAATGCGATTACGGACGTCAGAATGAATGAAAGGAGCACTGGAGCTAAAGACCACCGAAGTAACGGGTAATTGGGAACACACCCCAGGCGTTTTCTACCAGCAGCGTGTGTCGTGCATGCCTCGAATGAGTTGGGTGTGTGGCTGATGGGACCAGGAACCAAGACGACCGTCTCCGAGGACAGGCAAGGGTAGGACTAAACTTGAAGCTGAGAGGGGGCGCGCGGAAAGAATTGAGTGCATAACATCAGAGGCCGTTCGATGCGGGTGAAATAGTCGAGGTGAGTGGATATCAGACCAACATACAATGAAGGCATAATTACCTGCTTGTTGGCAGAAGTTAATCGTGACACCAGCCATGAATATACATTCCCGTTCGCCCCTGATGCCACGAATTCGCCAGAGGGAGAGAAACAAACCATATATTCAAATGCATCGCGCCGTAGACGTTACCAGTGATTGCATTCACGAGCGGACAGTCCCCAGTATCTGCGTTCCAATAGCGAATCATTCCATCAAATGAAGGAGAGAAGAGCTAGTTGCTTGAGTTTGCGACCTTCCGAGACGTCGGCTCTTGGGTCACGACAGCAAGGGACGCGACGGAGCAGAAGGTTGTTTGGTCAACCTGTTTACACCCGACTGCAGGCCTGACGATCCATTATGGGGTTGCACTGGTGGCGGGCATCAGCGAGTGAACATTTCTTGCTCCTCAGGTTGGTCGAATCACCTAGTAGTTCCATTGGCTGGAGGAGCGAGAGGGAGGCCAGACTTGCAGTGCACCTCAGGTCTCCTCTCAGCGGTCATCGTGCCATGGTCCCACGATCGAGGACTTCCATAGCGTACCTTCTGCCAGAATCGTCCACTGAGCATGGTGTGCCCTGGCACTGTCTCCTCCGAGGACGTTCCAGACGTGCTTCTGCGAGTGAGATGACTGAGTTCAACACGTCGGTTCTGCTCGATTGAGCGTTACGTCATTCTTCTAAGTCCTAACATCTCCGCTATGCAGTTTCTCTGGCACTCATGAAGCCACCGGCGAGAGACGCACGGTCCAACTGGGGTACGGAGAGAATGGGGTTATGTTACTGTAACAGAGACTAACATATACTATAGCACATTGAGTTCGGAACAGGTCATAACGCGAGATGGAAGAGCTATCAGCATCTCATGTATGTCAACCTTGAAGTGGGCGTGTTGCGATCTAGACCCATCATTTCCGTGCCCTCCTTTGAGGATTTTCCGTATACGCCTCTCCCGTGCTCGCCCTGGGTGCACTCGTGTATTTGTATACAGGGAACTCAGAATGAGAAGATCCTGACATCCCTGAGCGAAAGGCACGTCTGGATAATGAAATTGTATTCACCTTCCCATGGAGACGCACGGACCGGTTGAGAGGCTGGTGCATTATAGACGTTTGTGGTTGTGCCCGAAACAGAGGAGGACGGCATCATGCTTCTGCATTCGTGTTAGACAAACGTGGAATCGATGGATGGAATCATCCTCACGTTGTAGAGTCAGCACGGTAGTACGAGTTCGAGGAATAGCTGAAATTCGGAGGTCATCTTCAGGGCAGAGCCAACATGTCCATCAGTACGTACCCGGTGTGACTGTCCTTGCTAGGGTTGTTGACATCCCTCCTCGGGCCTCCCGCGGTAGCTTGGTTGTGGGAAGATGGTGAACTCCTCACAAAAGGCTCGGCACGACTCGGCCGTGACACAGGAAATCCGCGGGAAGGACGCTGCTGTGATAAGCCGTTCAGAAACCATTTCATGGCAGAGACTATCATTTCCGCAGTGGGTCGTTCCTCCGTTGGTGACCAACAATCTTGAATGAAACCCCAGTATGAGTCGTCTATCGCTCGGGACACTGGCCGGCCGGGATTTTCACCATTCACCAAGCAGCGAAGGATGGCTAGATTCTCCCGGAATTCTGACCATGGTTGTTTGCCAGACAATACCTTGAAACGAAGTCAGAAAGAATTCCAACTTGGTTGCAATAAACCCACCTGAAGAGCGATGCATCCGAAGGAATATATATCACTTTTCGTTGTCCGAGTGTGGAACCCTTCCGAGCGAACCAGCTCCGGAGCAGCCCAGCGCAAGGCACCCGGTTCTTCGGTGGATCTCTGGAGGTAGGTTAATGCTTCTGGAATAACTCCCACCAACGAAGCATAGCCGAAATCAACTAGACGTGCAGTATAATCTACGTCGAGAAGCACATTTTGCTGTTTCTGTTTAGATGGGAAAATATGATGATATTTGGGTTGTGACGCACAGAATTCAGGTCCCCGTGGACGATCCGAGAGGAGTGCACTGTTGGTTGTTATTCTGTTATTCATCTGAGCCTTTAGCAGTGATAACGGCAACGTACGGTAGTGCAACCCATTGGCAACACCTAGGAGCTATCGGGCAGGGTCAGCAGACGAGATGGGAGCTAACATGGAGTAAGCGCACAAGTTTAAGTCGGGATTCTACCGTGAGTTGGTTGTCATTTTCGACCAAGAAATCATGAAGGGATTCGTTTGGCATCCACAACGATACCAACGAAACTGTGCCCTGCATTCCGAAACCAGTTGCAATGCCCAGGAAAGGGACGACATTGGGATGGTCTAGTCTTTTCCAAATTCCGAGCTCTCGGCGGAACATCTGGATGGAGATTCACAGCACGTCTACTGCCACAGGGTAAATAGTCACCTTTAGTGATTTATTGCTCACATCACCCTCCCTCGAAACTTTGAACCGGAGGGCCTTCACCGCAACCTGCCAGCGAGCGACGGTGAACAAAAAGCAATAATGAACTATACACCATGTCCAAACCTCCTTTGAAACCGAACCAAAAGTACAGCGACATCGATAGACGTCACCAAACCCTCCCGCGACCGAATGCTGACGGCTGCGGTTATGGAGGTAATCCGTGAGGTCCGGTGGTGGGGATTCACTGTCGCGAGAAGGATTCGAACCAAGTGGTATCAGATTTGATTATGGTACGGGGTAGGAGACAGACATACTCGAGACTAGTCGTTTGAAATTGCTCTTCTAGCTCCTGCATGGATGTAGTGTGTGGACGTGGTGGCGCAGAGGATAAATTGGGACGAGCCGGATCGGATGCCTATCACAGTATATGAGCGGCCCAATGCACAATCCTTCCTAGCAAATGCTCACGTGGGAAGCCGAGTCGGAACGCCATGATTGTTCAGTGTCACGGCGATGCACGGGAGGATGCTAAGTTAGGAGATAAGAGTCGACCTCGTCTGAGATCCAGAGCGACGTACTTCCGACTCGGAGGCCCGCTGGCCTGCCTATCGTAGCAGGGTAATAAGTATCAGTGCGGAAATACTGATGAAAGGCACAATTACCATAGAATTCATCCAGGGCAACTTCCACAAGTATACATTCCCTTTGTGCCCCGTAGACGCCACAGATTTACCAGTGGGTGAAAAAGAAACTGTGTATACATGTTCAACAAGTTTCAAAGCATCTGTGATTTGATCACCAGAAGTCACATCCCAGAAACGAATAGTCGTATCCCAGGATGTGCTTGCAAGGACTGACCCATCAGGAGAGAGGGAGAGAGATATCACACCCTCAGTGTGACCTGTCCACGGGTGTCCGATTGGCTTCCCCGTGTTAGAATCCCAACAGCGAATTGATTTATCGTGGGATGCAGAGAATAGCTGGCTTCCATCGTGCGACCAGAGTACGCAACCAATCCGATTTGTGTGGCCTCTGAGAGGACCAAGGAGGAGCCTGCCACTATGAAGGTCATACACGCGGACATCGTCAGCGGTGCCACATGCGAGTTTATTGCCGTCGGGTGAGAAACACGTGGACAAAACTTGCTTGCCGACCTCGATGTTCCTGTTCAACCATCTCCCTTCCGTGCTGTAAAAGGCCACTGTCCAGTGGGAAACCGCAATAAACCGATCGTCCGGCGAGATCGAGAACGCGGAGAAACCGCCCGAATGACTCCATGCCTTGATAAGTTCGTGTGATCTGACGCTCCACACTTTGATGCTCCCATCGCTACCGCTGCTGATGATCTTCGACCCATCCTTGGTTACAGCGAGGTCACCAATGGCGTCCCCATGTCTCATCGATGGCCCATCTTGTTTCCCATCGTCCAATTTCCAGACCCTCAGAGTCCCGTCGTTAGAGCCCGTCACAATCTGACCTCCGTTCGGGAGGAACGAGAGCGCCTTGGTGATGTCCCTATGCGCCCGGAACACGAGGTGTTGCGGAGGATTTTCGTTCTTGGAACGTTGTCCCGGAATGGTTGTCATAGTAAGAACGGTAGCGTAAGAGGATTCGAGTTGGCGTGTTAACAACGGTGTGTGGCGAATGAGCAGATTAGTAGAGCGAGAGCGCCGCAGAAATCGTAAATTACGCCAGTTTATATACCTGGTCCTATGGCGATGCACAGGCGCCTTTCCAGCGCTTCGTCTGACATCCAGCCACCACCATACCCAGCGATATCTGCATCGTGGTAAATTTCAGTCAGTTTCTTCGTATCGCAGCAAGACAATACACATACGTTCCCAAGGCCAATGCTGTTTTGCACCACTTTTTGTGAGGCACTATCAGAAATGAAGCAGACAAGATCATGCCTTGAATCCTGTCGTTCTTGATCCGCTCCTATCTAGGCGCGTCAGTGGCAAGCATGTCACCCACTATTATTAGAAGTTTGAGAACGAGCTTTAGATACGGACCTGGAGCATAGGGAGAGCTGGCAATGTGTTCACACGGACAGCACGGTCCTCCATATAGTGAGCTGGGATGGACTGTTGTGCAGACGTCACACCTGTGGCCCAAATAGTGTCCTCGTGGTGTCGGCATTGTGCTCACTTGACTCTAGAACAATTGGAAATAGTTCAGCCACTATTTTGCAGCACAGACAAGACACTCAAACCTAACCAAAATCCATGCGGGGATTATGTGTCCAGGCATCAGCAGGAATGACCCGATGTACATCGTCATCGCCATCGTCATTAGCTATGGTCAACGAGGATGTGACTTGACCGTGAGCCCGTCATCAAATGTGTAAAGACGCTAGGACGATTAGTAACTGTCGGAGAAGCACTGGATGGCAGAGATGATCATCCAGGTAGCAAGTCAATCCTGGGTTATCGGTGCTTACTTGCAACGTTGAGCTAAATTCCAGCGCGAATATATTTGTTGTTTGAGACTCTGGTTGGTCTGGCTTGTTACCCACAAAAATCCCGTTACATGTCAGACTTCCGAGAACCATGGCTGTTTTCCTCACGGCCTACACAACGATCAAAATGGACCCGCCTCTCATGACCAACAGACCTTCGGGGAAGTAGAGGCATACACAGGAGTGCATGCCTGACATCACTCTTCGTGACTCCACCAAGCGCCAATTTGAATGATCTTCTGATTCTGGTTTCTTTGGAAGCAGTCACGGTAGTACAAACTCATGTCATCAGCAATACATGCGGCGTGCATACTTTGCTTATGTAAACCAGGAATAAGGCCTCCGATCAAGCTCAAGGCCTCACCGACTAAACAGGCTTAACTATCTATCATTGCAAACCCATCACCCATCGGCACCTACGACAGACCTATTGGTTCTTCCCCGCCCTCCCCCTCTGCCAACTCCTCCCCTTTCTCTTCTACCCTTAAGTGGGGGTAACACAACACCGTCTCTTCCACAATCGCTTCCACGTCATCTCTGTTCCAACCACTAGCCGCCCCCCACCTGTTCCCGAACCCGATATCCAACGCCAATCCGGAATTTCTGCCTCCACCCAGCAGCAAAAAAGAAGCAAGTGCATAGGCAGTATAACCTGTGGACCCTGGACCCAAACCTGCAGCAGAGGATGCGAATGCGAATGGCCATGGGACAAGCTTTGTGGTTGGGCTTGAACCCACCATCGTTCGCGATCTTCTTCGATTCGCTTAAAGATCTCGCCACGTGAAAGGTGGGCATCCCCTCCAGAGCCATGGCTGTGTGAGGAAGGACCGTGTGAGGCAGGCGCGGACACAGGAGTTCCCAATGTCTCAGTCACTTGAGATTGTCGAGAAGAGAGGAGCTGCATCACTTCATCGACCTGCTGAGGCTCAATGATCCTTTTTGTGCGCCAGTTTTCAAGGATCTGGGCGGATATTGGTGGGTTAGTATGGGGTAGTCTTTCAAGAGAGTGGACGCTTGAACCTGTTTCGTGCTTGTCAGAGTGGGGAGTCCCTGTCGTCCAACGGGCACGACACATTCGACACTCTGGCGAAGGTCCCGGGGGACATAATCGGCGTAAAATGATGCATTTTGTCGCTTGGCATTTCTGGTACACTGCGTCAGCCACCTGAACAAACAGGGACAGATGTAACGAGTACGAAGATGACTCGGCAGGTGGTAGTTGGTGTGCCTTTGCAAGGAGGGAAGACTCGCAGAGCAAATCGAAGAAATAAAGGATATTTATCCGATGGTTGATGGATCCCTGGCAGAAAATTAAAAGAAATGAAGGAGTCGATGTTGGAAACAATTTCGCCATCCCACTGGCAAGCTCATCATATAGAGAGGACGTTGTAGGGAAGTCGTTGGTGGCAAAAATGAGAACCACAACTGTCAAGATCTGTGTGATGTAAACACTGAACGAAAAGCAAGCACTCACACATTGAGTTTTCGGAGGAGACCCAGGAACTGCATGCGTACTTTCAAAGGGATCCATAGTAAGAAAGAAATGAGTTGTCTGCAATGACTAGTCTACAATAGTCGATGCTTGTGTTCATGGTAGACGTCATACTCAAGACCAGGTCGATCTAGTTCTGTCATATATTCCCACAGTCGACCCTCCTGCATGTCCGAGCTTTGGTCCCATTCACTGACGGTCTCAACACTGTGACTGTCCCCGTTGAATCTAGTCTGCCACGGAATGTGTTGACTTATAAAAAAAATTCAAATGGTTTGCATCGTTGCATGGCATATCATGATCCACTGGCCTTAATTGCTCCATGTGGATACCGTGTCGTGCAGAAAACCATCATAATCAGGTTGACAACCAAAGGTACCACTAAATACATGTGATGGGCAATAAATTGGCTCCATAAATCATGACATAGGAAAGCAGGCTTCTGATTTGGCTAGCAGTATGTCAAAGGAACTCAACGCCATCATCAGACTGTTACGGAGGCAAGAAATGCACCCCTATACACGCGGCCTCTTGTGAGGATGCTCTACATGCGTTTCGGGCATTGTCATTCTGGACCTTGGCTGCTTCCCTGGTGTTCCCATACAAGGTCGATTACCCTTGTCAGGTCCATCCAAGCATAACACCTTAGCGAGCGATGGGGCTCCATCGTTGCTACCTGCCGACTCCGGTGGCTCATACGCATCCTCTGCGCCCACACCAGATACCACTTTATCTCTGTCATGAAAAGGACGGGTGCAATAAACGGGTGTTCCGGTCTTATTCAGCACCAATATATATATAAACTAGAAGTCAACATGCTCACCTTTCAGAAGTAAAATGATGTGGCCTTGATGGAGTGAACAGTATTTGGAGGATCAGTGTGATTGGGCCAGACAGACATGATTGTTAGTACAAACCTTGTCTCATTATCCTTTTCAGCCACGTGGATATCGAGATCACTTCTTGAGCGCTCCATGATAGTTTGGCTGAGGGATGACCATGACTCATCCGAGTCCACAAGAGTATCAGCTTGACTGGGGCAAGATCCCAGCAATTCACAGAGAGGCTGGATCTGTGGACAGTCACTCGACAACTGTTCAAGGGTGGAAATAATTGTCTCTGCAGCTGGTCGCTCATCAATCGACGACCAACACCATAGAATCAAATCCCAGTGTGCATCATCCATCGGTCGAGACTTGGGCCGACCTGGCTTGCGACCCTTTGCCAGGCGTAAAACAACAGCTGCATCTTCCCGAACTTCGGACCATGGCCGTTTTCCAGACAACACCTATAAGAACATCAGCACTTCATGGACATTCGTGTCCGACCGACTTCCCTGGAGAGCAACACAGCCATAAGAATATATATCACTCTTCGTTGTCCGTACAAATGTCTCGTCCGATTCAACTTGTTCTGGTGCAACCCAGCGCAGGGCGCCCGGACGCTCGGTGGACCTTTGGAGGTAGGTCAGTCCCTCTGGAATGTTTCCTGTCAATGAGGCATAACCGAAATCCGCCAATCGCGCGACATAGTTGGAATCGAGAAGGACATTATTCTATCTAGTGTTCAGCAAGGTGCGATATCAGCTTTCCGGATGTAACGCACGCAGTTCAAGTCACCATGGACGATTGAAATTTTGAAGGAATGTACTGCGTGATGTCATTCTCTGTCTGGCTCCGGAATGACGACGATACGTACAGTAGTGCAGTCCGTTGGCAACATCCAATAACTATTTTGTACTGTCAGCAGATGGGAAAGTACACAGCAATAAGCGCACACACAAATTGGAGTCGGTGTGTCACATCTAGATTCTCGTCATGCTTGGACAAGAAGTTGTGAAGAGATTGATTTGGCATCCACAGTGATACCAATGACATTGCACCCTGCATTCCAAAGCCATATGCAATACCCAGGAATGGAACAACATTCGGATGCTCGAGTCTCCTCCAAATACCGAGCTCTCGGTGAATCATCTACCACAAAATTTAAATCACCTTCGTGAGTTATGCGAAGAGAGTCACCTTGACATGTTTATCATCTGAATCTTCATCTACTGTAACACGGAATCGAAAGGCCTTGACAGCGACCTAAAAGGGAGATGACTAAGAGTCAATAGTCCTTTGCCACGCCCCGACTGACCTCTTTCGGTGCAGAACCATCAGTACAGAGACATCTATAGACATCACCAAACGCCCCTCCAGCGAAGTACCGGTCGTCGTCTTTAGAGATATACGGCGTGAGATCTCGCGGAGGAGAGAAATCGGCATACAAAAAGTTGGTTTGACCCACGACTCGGCGCAACTGAAACAGCGGAAAGATGAGCATGATTGTCACAAGGGCTGGCCGAAGCATGTAATCACCGGATCCTGTATAAAGTCTGGCCAAGGCACCCGCCACAAGTATAACTCTCCATCCCATCCTGCAGATGCCACGAATTCACCAGAGAAACAAACGGCATTTAGAATCGTGGGATGTCGTAGACGTTGTCCAACAAGATTCCGAGAGGTTGCATCCCAAAAACGCACAGTTCCATCCCAGGACGCACTCGCAAGGATTGATCCACCTGGAGAAAGGGAAATGCAGCTTATGCCATCCGTGTGACCTGACCACGATTGTCCAATTTGTTCTCCCGTGCTGGCGTTCCAACAGCAGATTGCGTTGTCGTCAGAGGCAGAGAACAGCCTGGTGCCATCATTCGACCACAGTACGCAGCGCACCCGACCTACGTGAACGAACGGAGGAGCTGTGAGTCCACTCTTGACGTCATACACATAAACGTCGATAGTAGCGCAACATGCCAGTTTGGCACCGTCCGGAGAGAAAGAAACCGACCGAATTGTGTCGAAATGGCCAGGAATTGCATGATTGGCCTGCTCCCCCTCCATGGTATAAAAGGCCACGGTCTGACTACCAACCGCGATCAGTCGATCGTCGGGCGACAGGGCAATCCTGGGATGGCTCCCTGGGTGAACCCATTCTTGGACCAGCGCGTTCGATTCGACATCCCATATTTTGATGGCTCCGTCGTCGTCGCTGCTAATGATTTTCATGCCGTCCCGTGTCACGGCAACGCTCCTTACCCCACTCCCGTGCGTCATCGATATCCCTTCTTTTTCCCCCTTGTTCAGATTCCACAGCTTCACCGATCCGTCTTGAGAGCCAGAAATAACCCGTCCGTCAGGGAGATACGCGAGGGTCGTGATGATGCCACCACGCGCTGAAATCACTAGATGTGGCTGAGGACCATCACTGTCGGATTGCCGTGATTCAACACTTGACATAATGCCAGGGTAGTTGGCTGGAAGTGATAGGGCTGATGCGGGGAAAGACTGCCCGATGGATAATTTCTATCGCAAGGTTATTATTGGAGCCCGACTCGGACGTAAGGGGGCAGCGCCAAGTTCTTGTCTCGGCACCACCACCTCGTT
>JBBPLN010000912.1:0-11862 GCA_038089815.1 Sutorius eximius
GTATGTGTGCTTATCGTCGATCAGGGGATTGGTGCTGATGTGGGGGCGTTGTGTGTCTGGCGTTTAGAGATCGGGCGACCGACGGGGTCGCGGTGGTAGTGGTGGGTTTGCGTGACCGATCTACGTGGTTTACGATGGACTAGCGAGGATGACTAGCTACATGTAAAACGCAATATTTTGTCCCGTTCATGCCAAGCCGAAGCGCTCAGCGCTTACGTTGCACTGCCACCGGCGCTAAGCATAATCCGCTTTATACTTCCTCCTGAATCTTTTCGAGTCCTGTTTTCGTACTGAACCGGGATGTTTTGGCTCCTATGGACCGTCAGCAGACTTCATTTCGGTGCGTGTTCGCGCCAGCCAAGACACATTACACATACTGCCCATGTATGGTGTTATGGAAGAGTCTATTGGTACAGGGTTCAATTGGGAACAGAGATGAAGCCCGTCGCGCATCACACAGCATGCCTTGCTTTTTCCTCGAGGCTCCTCGAAGGTGTTTTCATCCCCTAAGCGAGGTGAGTTGACATAAAGTATTGAGTTTGAAGAAGGATCGGACCAAAGGTGGGGAGAGGATATCATTGTATTGAGACCTAAAGCGCGTTACATAATTGGCATGTTCAGCGCCTGGTCGTAACCCGTCCCTGCTCCCTCTCTCCATCATCTTATAGCGCTGCTGGACCCGTTGGTATACCTGCTTCTCAAGAGTCTCAACCTCTTCGTTCTGAGGAGACTTCGTTCGCGAAACTTTGTGCCAGCAAGTTCCCATTGAGCGCTTTGAGCGCTAACTGCCGTACTGAAGAAGCACCATCACGCCATGAGGCGGTCGCCTCGTTTCTTCCTCAAGGCTCAGCGCTCAGCATAAGAAATGTCACTCCACCAGTCTCGCTCCACACGCCTTTTCAAACACCCCACATCCTCGGAGCTTGCTAGCTGCCATCGGTTGGGATTGTCATGTCCAGGGCCACATCACCATCACAACAGTCTGACGACAGCAATGGTTCCAACCACAGGTATGTCTTTTCGGTTGTTGGACTGTGCCATAGCGATCTGATACAGTTCCTTGTTTGCAACTGGTTTCCTAGTGTCGATCCCCCAGTCCTCACGCCTTATATATCCAAAACGGATGAACAATATGTCGCTGGAGGTGCATTCGGTGATGTCTATAGATGCGTTTATGCTCGGGGTTCAGAATCAAAAGAGGTCTGGGCACAGGGCTAGGCTTGCTGTCGATTGTTATTTATATCCCTCCCAGGTCGCCGTGAAGGCCTTCCGATTCAAGGTTACGATGGAGGGGAATACAGCAGATGCTAAACATGCCAAGGTGACTCATTTGATATACAATAGGTATCGTAGTGTGATTCAAGCCATTTCGTAGAAGCGCCGTCGAGAGCTCGGGATTTGGAAGGGATTCGACCATCGCAATGTCGTTCCATTCCTTGGGATTGCATATGGTTTTGGGATGAAGGATACAATGTCGTTGGTGTCATTATGGATGTCAAATGGATCTCTTCACAGTTTCCTAGCGAGGCATGACGGTAGTCTAGACGTGGTACACCGACTCCAGCTTGTGCGTCTATTTATATTCTCTGTTTTCCATCCGTCTCACTTCCTTGTTAGTCATTGGATATCGCAAGTGGATTGCACCACTGTAGGTCGCTATTTTCGGTCCAAATTTCGAAATGATAACTCTCTGCAGTGCATTCTTCGTCAATAGTCCATGGTGACCTGAGTAGTGTGCGTTGAAGTAGAAACATATACCTCACTCTCATCCGATCTTAGAGCAGAATAACGTGCTTCTAGACGCAGATTACACCGCACGTTTGGTCGATTTTGGCTATTCATCCTTCATAGGAAATCCTCCCGAAGGAATGTCCTACCTCCAAAGATCTACTGCTCACCCCGGGGCCTTGCGCTGGTGCGCCCCTGAGCAAATCGAATATGAAGGCACACCTCAGAGGACGGATAAGGGTGATATATACTCCTTTGGATGTATTGTTCTGCAGGAAGGTCCATCAACCACGAAGTGTGAGTTGGCTCTGATCGCCCTACAGGTCTTATCTGGGAAACTACCATGGTCGGAAATCCGGGAGGATACTTCCGTTATCATACGCTTGATGAAGGGTAAGAAGCCTGAACGACCAGTGTCTCGAGAGATCGATGATTTGCACTGGGATTTTATCCAGCATTGCTGGTCACCAAAGGAGGAGCGCCCTACGGCGGAAGTAATCATCTCTACCATCCAACAGTTCTTGGATCATTGTCAGCCCTCCCAGCCTCTTCGCGACTTGCTAACGTTACAATTGGAGGACGCCGATTCTCCTTTAAAGAAACCATCGTCCTCCCTCAACAAAGCACCCGATGATTCTGGTCGTTCGGCGGTCGCCAGACTCGCCACACCACCGGTCGACTCAAACCTGTGTTCGACACCAGACACCAACGCTGTGAGTATTTTACTCGATCCCTTTCATTGGATCCCACTAAACTGGGTGTGTCATTCAACCACATACCCACCGGTTTTATGTGGCTTCGATCCTACTAGGGCGGGGGTGGGGGTTCGCCGACGAATTGGCTCAAGCAAGCACTTGGTACAACATCCGAACTGAACGCCGAGGACATAGTGGTATTGTGTGTCCTCTGAAGGGTTACTACTGGCCTTATTCGCACTAACTTGCGATATTCAGCATGGTAGGCCCATCTGGGGGCGAAAAGAGTTGGGTACGACGTTTCTCACCACATTATGACTGAGCCTCGAGTGTCAGCAGTTCATAGCCGCAGTGACAAACACTGACCACGTCAGACTCGGAGTCGGAAGAGACTTCAAACCATTCACAACAGAGGTACAGGCGATTAGATGCGAACTCACAGACGAATCAAGGATCGCTTTGCGGGCCTCGGGAAATCAAAAGTACATCGTGTTTGTAGACGTGCCATCCTTCCGCGCTAGTGCTCTCGATGAAAAAGCAGCAGAGAGAAACACGGGCCGATGGTTGAAAGAGGCAAAGTAAGTTGCCTTGACCCCTTTGACACAATGGCAACCGACAACCTGTCTGTTCAGATCCAAGTCTACTCTCGTCGGGATGATATACGTGGACAGAGTGGCAGAAGTTTATCGTCGCAAGGCTGACACGATTCAAGAACAATTGAGCTTTTTCGCTAGCACTTTTCCAGGCCCACAGGAATTCCACCTCTCTGCCCCTCTAGGATTACGTGGCGTCCTCAGTTATGATTCTAAAGAGGGCATGATCATGGAACACACAATCTCATCTCGCATGGCTGTGTTCCAGCAGCAGCTCGGTGCAGTGGGTCCGAGCCTGTTTCAGGGTCGCGGGGAGTTGGGGTGGCATGCTTCCTATCATCCCGAATGTGTGAGACGGGGTGAACCAGAGGAGGCTTGGAATACTATAGTCGGACTTTTCTCCTAACCTACCTCACCGAATTGACTCAGAGCTTGCTTTACGGCCCTGGAACGTGTACGATAGTTTAGTTGTAGCCTCGATACAAGGTCACGGTATCAGAATGCACGGTAATGGTTCACAAAATACTAGAGCTTGCTACGAACATACATAATGTGCAGGCACACCATCAGTAACCCCCCGATTTGACCTGTTTGGCGACAGCAGGGCGAAACCGCGGCCAAGTGCATCCAACGTGTGCGAGGACTGAGCAGCTAGTGTCAGCCTCATGGATCGATCTATGACCGGCCTAAGAAGAAAACTTTTGGTTTTCATGATTGGAAGTGAGCAGCGTCCGGGTCGAATGTGCACGAGACAGGCCCAGTTCATAATGCAAGACTCACCATGCAACGTTCTCCCGCTCTTTGTACCGCCTGCTCACGCCGGTGGTCGTAAAACTCGACGGTTGGCACTGATGATCGAGCCCCACTGAGCTGACGAAGTGTTCGTGTGTTCTCTGACAAGCCAGCCGAAGTGTCAATAGTGGATGTGTCCATACCTAGGGCCTCAGGCGGTCATGATTGCGGGAACAACGCCCACCCAAAGGTCCCGGATGGATCGCAAACGGTACGAATGACTTGCACAACGCCCGGGTCTAACCACGACCCGATCGTCGTTCCTCGGGCCCTGCCGTTTGTATCATAATCATTTTAACATGTGTGCCCAGGTTCACAACGCGGAGAAGCAGACTATGTCTCTTGTACATGGGCCACGTTCACCCACATTAGAAAGAAAGGAACACCAAAATAGTATCGGATCTCGTTTCAGAGTGAGTGGAAGGGGTTGAAAAGGTGGGGATGGGGGATGGGCATCCACTGACCGCACGCAAGGTGACTGAGCCCCGGGAACAAGTGGAAGAATAGGTGTGCCGGTGAACGGAAGCGTCGAGAACTTCGGGTGTATCTGAAAATGGATTTGGAATGGATGGTGCATGATGACCTTGCCAGTCTAGAGTCAAAGGGCACGTAAACTGAGAGTTATTCCCTGTGAAATACGTGAGTTTACTTGCGCGGCGAGAATGCTACCTGACCCGACAATGATAGGTATGAGAGAAATATCAAGCTTTCCAGTCTTCCATACTTTCACCGCACCTTGGACGTCAGAAGGATGGGAACGCCTGCGAGAAGTCTGGCCGTATTCCGAGACTCGCGCAAGGATCACAACTTGAAGAACATCATCCCCGTCACAAAGATGTGGGACGAGTTGAAGATCAACCCGTTCGTTCCAAGCGGGAAGGGAGTTCGCGTTGATTGTGTGGCTGTGGAAGTGTATGATAAACCTTGGCTCGCACGCCCATCGCTATGAAGGAACCGCAGCAACCATCAACCTATTCGACTTGGGGAGTGCTCGTCATCGCTATGAATTCAACGGGAAGCAGTCAGTTAGTAGGAAAGCCAAGAAGTTGGGTCAAGACGCGCACATACTGGGACACGTCGGAAAAAACACTGAAACGTTTCGTGGGTGGCCCGTTTCACTCACATGCGAGACTCGCTCTGTGATTTTGTCCGTGGATACTACCAGCAGTTATAGTTTGGAAACCAACGGCGTTATGTGGTAGTACAACACTGGTGGGCTCTATTCATACAGTCACTTCTGACGCAGTAGCGGGAATGTGAATACCATCGGTCATTCCGGAAGATATCTGACGGGACTCCGTGCCCTGACAGGTGGGTGGTGCGTCCGTGTTGTATTTCTCGCTCACCATCCCACTCATTAATGATAAGACGTGCGTGTGCCGTACTTGCACTCGCTCCGCCGGATTGATTGTCAACGTTCAAACGTTCAACCGCGGTTAGTGCCCGGCAGGTGAGGCGGTTCTTTCCTGCATTGCGTACGATCGCTTAGCGCATCCCATTTAGTTCTACTGAGCATCCTCCTGGTCAATAGCCGTATTATCTCTTTTGGGATCACTCGTGTATGCATTCCGCCCACGTTGTCGAGCTCAGTAACTGCCTATAGTTGCTCTTTCCACGCTCCATCGAGGGCGAGGTGATGACCAATACCCAACCCCGTGCACACTGGTAGCAACATGCAAACGTGCAGTGAGCCAGAGCACCGAATCGCAGTCGTATGCCACCGTGCAGACCCGGCTCGCATCCGAATGCGAGTTTGCCGAGTTGGTAGGCATACGAGTAGGTCGTTGGTTTGAGGAGAGCGGGCTATACGCAGTCGTGAATGAGTCTCTTGGAGGTGATCAGGGGTTGCAGCTTGGGTGGTAAGTTAGGCGATTTAGTTGGCATTGGTGGATCGCGTGGCCCGATGTCGTTGCGATCGAATCACCGGCTCGGACTGGAGTAGGGATCGCCCCAATGTTGTCATTCAGTGCAACCAAGCCAATAGAAGGATTGAACTGCTGGCCGAACCATTTGATATTGGCGTCGGTTCGCGTCGTTTGTTCTCGGGTGGGTTTGGTGGTATTGACATGGGGGTCTTTTGATCGTCTGTCTCTGTCCAGCTGAGCTATTGCATGCATGCTAGGGCTTATCTTGGCAGGCTGATCATCGCCCCACCGTCGCTTTCGCAATCCCTCATCAACCATCATGCAGAAGCGAGTCTGGAAATCCAAATACACGTCCTTTTATAGAATATTTGGAGTCTGTCGATGTTTCCCGTTTCCTAATCGATTGTGCCCAACAATGCCAACACTATGACGGCGGTACGTGGGACCATACATCGCAAAGACAGACGCTGGTCCAACTCCACAAGTAGCACGACTGAACGCTTGTCGCTTCGTCGTCTCACCAGCACCCCTCCCAGACGTGGGTATCTCGGCCGTTGGTTGTGCCGTCTCTTCTGAGCTCACACCCATCGTCCCTGTGCTACTTTCCTTCCGGACCTTATGCATGTGGCTCCTCCGCAAACCCTCCCTACGTCATGGGCTCACAAGAAACAAGTCTAATCGATAATATACGTGGACAGAGTGGCAGAAGTCCATCTCCGCAAGTCCGACATGATTCAGGAACATTTGAGTTCTTTCGCCGGTACTTTTCCAGGTTGGCAGGAATTCCACCCCTCTGCCCCTCTAGTACTGCGTGGCGTCCTCACCTACGACTTTCGAGAGGGTGAAATCAAGGAGGACAAGATAACGTCTCGCATGGGTGTGTTCCAGCAGCAGCCTGATAATTTAGTTGTAGTTTCGATGCAAGGACCACGGTATTGGAACGCATGGTAATGGTTCACAAAATACTAGGGCTCGCTACGAACATATATAATGTGCAAATACCCCGTTAGGAATCCCCATTTGTTCGGTGATCCGATGGTATGGCCAGGAACCGAGGTCAAATGCATGCAAAGTGTGTAAGGACTGAGCAACCAGCGTCAATCTTGTAGGGTCGCTGGCCTAGGAACAAAGATGATGGTGATTAGCATTTGATTTGATGGTTCGAAGCGGGTACTTAATCTCCGTGTCGAATTACAACGCAAACTTACCATTTCAAACCCGTTCTTTACATCCTCGTGCTGCCTGCTGACACCCGTGGTCGTTAAACTCGGCAGTTGGCACCGAGATAAGCGTCTGTAATCGAGTTGATGATGTGTTGATGGATGTTCTCTACGAGCCTAAGCTGAGGTGTCGATGGTCAATGTGTCATTCCCCATCCTCACAGATCTTTTTTGGTGGTTTGGACACCTTTGATGCAGGTTTAAGCTAGGTAACGATCAGAGGGACGCGATACAAAGGCCAGTGAACGACTGATGCTCTTGGCCCATCGTTATTATCCTCGAGAGGTTCTACTGCTCTGCCTTTATCGAACGATGACTCGGAGTGGCAGGACATCTTCTCAGGGGGTGGGGAAATTGCTCGGGGACTGGGCTGCTAGCACGCTTTGCGGATGCGAGAGTTCTTGAAGAAGCCGAGACAGTGGGTCCAGCACGCAAAGGAGGAGTATCCATTCGAAGTAAGAACCCGGCTATCATGCGGAATGATAATTTGCGTGAAACGGATCGCAAGGTGAAGGATTTAACTTGAAAGTTTTTACGAGGAGGAGAGGGTATACAAGGACCTGTTTGTGCGTGTGGACATGCATCTACGCTTCACTGACTGTGGTGCTGGACATGTGCCGCCATGAGGGGATTGCCTCGTCTCTTCCTCAAGGCTCAGCATAAGAAATGTCACTCCACCAGTCTCGCTCCACACGCCCTTTCAAACACCCCACGTCCTCGGAGCTTGCTAGCTGTCATTGGTTGAGATTGTCATGTCGAGGGCCACATCACCATCGCAACAGTCTGACAACAACAATGGGTCCAACCACAGGTGTGTCTTTTCAATTATTGGACTAGTGATCTAATACAGTTCCTTGTCCGCAACTGGTTTCCTAGTGTCGATCCCCCAGACCTCACGCCTTATATATCCAAAGCGGATGAACAATATGTCGCCGGAGGTGCATTCGGTGATGTGTACAGACGCGTTTATTCTCGGGATTCAGAGTCAAAGGAGGTCTGGGCACAGGGCTAGGCTTGCTGTCGATTGTTATTTATATCCCTCCCAGGTCGCCGTGAAGGCCTTCCGATTCAAAGTGACGATGGAGGGGAATACAGCAGATGCTAAACATGCAATGGTGACTCATTGGATATACAATGAATACGGTGATGTGATTCAAACCATTTCGTAGAAGCGCCGTCGAGAGCTCGGGATTTGGATGAGACTCGACCATCCCAATGTCGTTCCGTTCCTTGGGATTGCATATGGCTTCGGGATGAAGGATACGATGTCGTTGGTGTCATTGTGGATGCCAAATGGATCTCTTCACGATTTCATAGCTGGGCATGACGGTAGTTTGGATGTGGCACACCGACTCCAGATTGTGGGTTCATTTACCCTGTCTGTTCCTCACCCGTATCACATCCACGTTAGTTATTGGATATCGCAAGTGGATTGCACCACTGTGAGTCACCATTTTCGGTCCAAACTTCGAAATGACAACTCTCTGCAGTGCATTCTTCGTCAATAATCCATGGTGACCTGAGTAGTGTGCGTTGAAGTAGAAACATATACCTCACTCTCATCTGATCTTAGAGCAGAATAACGTGCTTCTAGACGCAGATTACACTGCACGTTTGGTCGATTTCGGCTATGCATCCTTCATAGGAAATACTCCCGAAGGAATGTCCTACCTCCAAAGATCTACTGCTCACCCCGGGGCCTTGCGCTGGTGCGCCCCTGAGCAAATCGGATCTGAAGACACGGCTCAGAGGACAAATAAGGGTGATATATACTCCTTTGGATGTATTGTTCTGCAGGGAGGTCCATCAACCACGAAGTGTGAGTTGGCTCTGATTGTCCTATAGGTCTTATCTGGGAAACTACCATGGCCGGAAATTCGGGAGGACACTGCCATTCTCATACGCTTGATAAAGGGTGAGAAGCCCAATCGGCCAGTGTCTCGAGCGATCGGTGATTTGCACTGGGATTTTATCCAACACTGCTGGTCGCCGATGGAGGAGCGCCCTACGGCGGAAGTAATCATCTCTACCATCCGGCAGTTCTTGGATCGTTGCTCACCGTCCCGCCCTCTTCGCGACATGCTAACGTCACAATCAAGCGACACTGCTTTTTCTTTGGGCAAACCATCGTCCTCCCAAAACGAAGCGGCCAACGATCCCAATCATCCGGCGGCCGCCACACCCCCTGCCGACTTGAACCCACACCCAACTCCAGACACCAGCACTGTGAGTGTTTACTTTATCCCTTCAACCCAATTTTATGTAGGATCGATCCTACTAGGGTGGGGGTGGGGGTCTGGTGAAGAATTGGTCCTCATCCCATGTAGGGAACGGTTCTGCATGCTCGGCATCATCTTCAGGTCTCAATTCACCTTCCTATTCCCCCACGCCAAATGTGCCACACCCTCCAGCTCGCGCGTCCTCCATTCTATCTGTAAACCAGGAGATGGGTTCTCGTCATTCGGACCCGATCTCTCCATCGAAGTGCCCTACAGCGACAGTCCCATCTAGGAGTGGGTCCAAGGGAAACTCCATCTCTAAGCTTAACCCTTCTTCGCCCCTTTCAACACCCAATATAGCATTCTCCACTGACTCACGTCCTCTGGACCTCCCTGAGTCGACCATTCCGGACTCTGATGCTGTTCATGACGTCATGCTGAGCGATTGCGATCACTCTATCGATGAAGATGACGTAGTGATTGCGTACGTATGTTTTCCTGCGATTAGACTTTATTCTGCTTATCACGCTTTATACTAGGGTCATGGGACCGACAGGATCAGGCAAGAGTTCAGTGAGTTACTCATTACCAGACTCTACAGTCCATTTGGACTGAGATGTTCGTAGTTCGTGAACATGGCGGCCGGCAGAGAGGAAGCTGTCGTAGGCTACGATTTGAGATCCAAGACACGAGCGGTGCAATCCGTTCGGTGTGTCCATCCCGACGGTCGTCGTAATGTTGTCTTTGTAGACACCCCCGGATTCGACGATACTCACCTTTCGGACACGCAGATCCTCCGAATTACAGCCGATTGGCTGAAGAGCACGTGAGTTTGCTTTGTGTGGAGCGAACCTTCCCTGACCCACTGATCACAGGTACCAGAAAAATATCAAACTCTCGGGCCTTCTATACTTCCACCGTATCTCGGATGTCAGAATGGCTGGAACTCCCCTCAGAAATTTTGCCGTATTCCAGGACTTGTGTGGTAAAGACAATCTGAAGAATGTTATCCTCGTCACAACGATGTGGGACGAGGTTGAAGACCAATCGGCTGGCTCCAAGAGGGAAGAGGAACTTCTCTCAAATTTTTGGAAGAGTATGGTGGACCTTGGCTCGCGCTCTCGCCGCCACTTAGGAACCCATGCGTCGGCTTGGGAAATCATCAATTCTCTGGACCTGGATAATGCGCATCAGAGACGCGCACCACTGCAAATTCAACGAGAAATGGTTGACCGCCAACTGCCACTTCACAAAACAACTGCAGCAAAGACTCTGTCTCGTTACCTCGTCCAACTCATAGGAGAGTTCAAAAAGGTTTGGGCAAAGGTGCATATCGGGAAGCGTCGGAAACCGGCACCGAAAAGTCAAGTGGGTGGCCTGCGCCGCAACGTCCTCAGTCGGTTTTCCATGTTCCGGCCCCAGTCTAGTTCTGTGGTTTCTTTAGTGGAAACTGCGAGCACCTATAGTTCTGGAAGTGAGCCCAGTCCGGCAGACAGCATCTCTACAGGCTGCAATGCCACTTGGAGGGGGGATGCGCTCGTAGCCACGATCACGGGCCTCAGGATTTCGCATCAGGTTGCTGATATAGCTGGCATCTCCATGCTCCGAGGAGCTATCGGGACGGTCTTGCAGATTGCGCAATTGATCCATGTTGGTACTTTTTGATTGATGACCAAGCGTCGTTCTTAAATATTTTTAGGGAACGGAAGGGACACATCATGCAATCATTCAAGTCGTCGAGAATTCCGGATGGCTGCTAGAGGAGATCACGGAACATGCAGCAGAGACTGCACTTTCCAGAGATATGAAGAGAATATTGAAAAACTTTCAAAGGTATGTCACCGTGATCAGCTGGAACTAAGCGGACACGCGCATAACAACAACATTTATAGTGAGCTCGTCGGTCTTCAGAACGTCGTGGCAAAGGTCATGGAAAGAGGGCCCACTGCCCGCTTCTTCCTGCGCGAAGCAGATGTTCTCGCACTCACGAAGTGTACCGCTTCCATCAAAGGGATCTACGATAAGCTCGAGGTAGGGTCGCCTCGAGTTCTTGTTCTTTCCCTCGCTGATGGCATGGAACAGGTTAATCTTGCCATAGACAATCGTCGTGCCATCGCGCGTCTCGAAGAGCAACTGACGGCGTTGTGCAATAGCACAGCATTGGTGTGTCCGCTTCGCACAGCCGCTGAAATACCTTCTGACCCATGCTGACAGCGTCAATGCGAATGCCACCGAATGCTGACTGTTCATGGAGAACCTCCAGAAGCTTGACAGGACTCCTCGACCATGTCAATTCTCACCATCGGTAGCATAAGTACCGTGCATTTTTGGTCGTGAAGCCTATGTGTAGGTGTTGATTGTCTGCGCAAGGTGACCTCAGTGCCCGAGATTCGTGATCCGTGACATGTTCCACGCTAGTATAACTACTCTAATATATTATTGGTGACGGGACGTCTTGCAGTCGTCATGATGTTCTTCAGGAGGGCCCGTCGTGATCAGCTTATGACCTCGAAGCACTCCTTTCGGATGTGAGAAACTGAATAACACGACAACGAAAGGACAATCCATCACCACCGACACTACACCGGAATATGGGAAAGAATAATACAGAAGACAGGACACGCACGCCAAAATAGCGCTACTGAGATGTAGGAAACCAAATTTAGAGAGCTGAAGATCGTCGGGTACCAATGGGAACGTGGTGGAAGATTTCACGTGCAGGTAACAAGGATGTGATGCTATTATGTCGA
>JBBPLN010000913.1:0-11842 GCA_038089815.1 Sutorius eximius
CTCCGAGCGAGCTCGAGAGTCGCACCGGCGGATCCTGCAACACCGGTTCCAACTATTGCTGCAACTAACTTCAATCTGTGGGTCATCTCTTTCTTCCTTCTTTCTGGACGATTCACGAATCGGTTGTTTACAGGCTAGCAGCCCGAGTGTTATCGCACTCGCCCAGTCGGTTGGAGCCAGTCTCGCTGGTGTCACCGGGCAAGTCGGGGTCACCTGTAGCCCCATCACTGGCATTGGCGTGGGGGGCAATTCGTGCTCTCAGCAGGCTGCGTGCTGCACCGGAAACAACTACGTGAGTCCATTCCGCGCTTTCGTGATGGCTCGTCTTGATTTGTACTGACGCCACGATAACTTCCTTCATCGACCACTTCCTCGATGCAGAACGGGTTGATTGTTATTAGCTGCACTCCGGTCAACATCGCCCCGTGAGGTTGATGCCTCCGCACCACCTTGCACCCTACCTTTGCGAAGAATGTAAGAGTACCAGGTTCCTTGGTCAAGCTGCATGGCAGGGTGAACGGGTGGCAGCACGGTCTGATAAATTTGATGTTTGTACTACCAATACAAAAGCTGACTGAATGTCCACTGAATTCCGTGAAATGAACTTTGTCCGACCATCGCGAACCCGTTCGCGGAAGCAGGGCAGGTTCGATACCTGACAACCTCCAACGAGATAAAGAACGCACGCATCGAAGGTTTGTGCCGGTTATCTCAGACGCTGACGTCAACCCTGGGCTAGGCTTGTATCGACACTAAATGATTAATGAGGCCTTGAGCAGAACGAGTCAATTGCCCAGAGATAAGGAAGAAAGCCAGGGAATGCATCGGATATAGATATAGTCTACAGGTATCACATGGGGAGTATGACGGAAGCGTGCCCAAGGAAGCTGAGGGTGACGTCCTGCATGCGACTCTTGGGGAAGGCTAGTGAGAAAATTAATTAGTCGTGATCAACGGCGTTGTACAGCGCAGATATACGTGGGTTCACGCGCACGTTTCTGGAGCCGGGTGCCGGCACGTGTAATACAGTTGGGTCCTGTGAACTGACTCCTTCTAGTCGGTGGGATAGTGATGGCAGTCCGGGTTCTCGGACTATTATATCGTCGGGTAAAATGATATGGCATCATTTCAGCCCCCCAGACACTGGATACGGTACCTTTCTTGTATCATGAAGAGCACTGATGATTTCTCGGTGGGCAGCACGTGAAAAAAGATGAGCAGGTTGTGAGTGAACAGGATACAAACTCACATTTTCCCTTTTGCGGCAGGCGCGAACAATGAGCCGATCGACCAAATGCTAAGCTTCGGGATATGGAAACCAAGTAACCCGGCTCGTCGCCTCGCGTACATGCCCGAGAGTACAGACTCCTGATGCATACGAGCCGCACGCACAGAACGGCAAGTTCGACCATGTCTAAACTTGAAACACCGTTGCCCCGAGTGTCAGTCGGAACCGACATGAGTGTCAGTTCAAAGTCCAGTTTCACATAATGAGTGTCGACAGAGCGGCGCAGTGGAAAGTCGCAGCGAAACAGGTGCGGGGCTCTGATCACGCAGTAACTACCCTCTATCCTGAAAGCAACACACTTTAATCCCATCAGAATCAGACACTCCGGGCCATGAGCGCAAACTTCCTCACAAGACCTCGAGAACGTGTTGAACTTGAGAAACGAATCTGATTCTTCAAAAGGACCGCTATGGGCTAAGTCTTGAAATGTAGCTATTTGTGTCCTTGTTTTGAGAGTTCTGTTTGCTGAAATGGCATCAAAACGGCTTTGACAGTCCTGTACGAAGTGTAGGCCGCGCCAATAGAAGACAACATGGAGAAAGCAAATCTAGGTCTCGATACTAAATTTAGTATTCGTGTGATCACAAAGTATCACACGACCAAGGTCCTCCGCCTCACAGAAAATCTGTTGCCAGACACATGGTCTCTGCGGGGCTGATGTGCACCCCTCGCCCACGAGCCAATCTTTATCAGATATTTGTTACGCCAGAAGCAAACGTGGGTCTTTGACGTCGAGAACCCAACACGGCTAATTGCTAATTGACACCAAGGATCGCCGTGATGCCTCGACGAGCACAAAGCCAAAGAGGGACACCATCTCGCTCTCACGCAAGGGAAGCCCCATCAACCATTGCAGACGCCTGAGCATTCAGCGTTTCAGCGCATAGCGTGCGTGGGGAGATGGTCGTGCGGTATCCTCCCGGACGACCGACGATACGTATCTTTTCCTTTTCTTAGCCAGGTTCGGGCAACGCCTTACTTAACATTGACCCAACAGCTTTTGAACTTCATCTCGGATTCGCACTATCTTTGGCAACTAATCTCCCATATATTCGGTGTGCATGTAGTCTGTAGATGCTCTGAGTCGTGGGACTCGGTCGTCCCTTCTCCCCCCTCCCAAACCACAGGCTCTCTCTTTGGAAGGAAGACTTGACCATAGGACTGACTTCCACTGTGCAGGTATTCTGTTAGCAACCATTGTTGTACCGTAATACACGTGTATTGAGGTGCGTCTCTACAATTGTCATGTCAGCCACGTAATGATCTCGAGACTCGAGGGTTTCACCGTTTCACTCAGTTCACTCAGCTTCGATCTCTATGCGCCAACTAACCCGGCATGATCGCGCTCTTTGAGTTTCCGAGTAGATCCGTCACCATACTTGTCAAATATTAGGGATAGAACATATTTCTCGGGTGGGTCGTTTTCAGTCGATTTCCAAAATTGTGCACTGTGCGCTATTACATCAATCAGTTTGTGTGCAGTGAAGTTCACGCATCCACTGTGTTTTTCGCACTTAGTGTTGCACAGGCCTGGCCGGGCCTATGGGTGCGGCTTCAGGGGGCCTGCAGCTCGGGCTTGGGTTTCTGGAAGCCCTGGGGCCGCGGCTTGAGCCCCGGCTTTTGCGCAGTTACAGGTGTGGGTTCCTTACCCATGCCAAATCCGTACTATCATGGCCGTAGGTACAGTGACTCGCCCTCACGCTTGTGCTCACCACTGCACTCATCCTCCTCGCCCCTCCTCGCCCCTCCTCGCCACCACTCACGTGTTTACCCTCACGCGCCCCTCGATTGACCGCCCCCACCCCACCTGTTCGGCCCTGCCTCGTGTGCTCATCCGCCACCATACCACCCGTTCGCCCCGCACCCCACTACTTTGCATGCACTCCCGTCCATCCCGCCTGCCGCTTCACCCTGCCCTCCCACCTCCTTGCTCTCACCCTCGCTCTCTGACAACACCCACACGTCCTTGTTCCCTGCTGTCCTACCCGCCTCACCCACGGATGACAACACGACGACAATGGCGTGATCGCGCTTCCACGATCGTGTCGTTGTCGTCGTGTCGTCTTCCCCCCTCACCCTCACCCTTGCCCTCGCACCCTTAGCGCCCTCGCCCCTTGCCTTCGCACCCACCTCATCTGCGGGCGGCAACACGACGATGACTCGGATGGGGACAACAATACGATGACAAGGGCGTGATCGCACTTCCACGATTGTGTCGCTGTCGTTGTGTCGTCGTCCCCTCTCGCCCTTGCTCTCGCCCTCACCGTCGCACCGTCGCCTCACCGTTGCACGCTTGCCCTACCGTCGCCCTTGCACCCTCAGCGCCATCGCACCCACCTTGCCCGTGGACGGCAACACGATGACAGCGCGACAACAATGACGCAATCATAGGCACCCTCGCCATTGCCAACACCCCCCGCTTTCGTACCTGCCTCGCCCGTGGACGGCAACACGACGACGGCGTGACAACGACTGTCATGCTCGGCCTCACGTCACCCACCTGTCTGAGGCTGGGGCTTGAGCTGGGCCGGGCCGCCAGCCTAGCCAAGTCCCAGCTCAGGGCTCGAGCTTCAACATTGATGAAGCCTGAGCCCTCCAAAGCCGGGCCCGAGCCGGGGCTTTTGGGCCGAACCAGGCCTGCGCAACACTATTGACAATGTAACACGTAAGTGAAAGTGCTGAGTTCCACCACTGCTGCCTCTGGTGACCGTGTATACAGCGAAGTTGATCCCGGAGAGCCTCTAGATCTCAGGGGGAAGAGCTTCGAATTAGGTGGGATACGTGCAAGCTGTCTTCTGCGGAAGGCGCGAACAATGAACCGATCGACCCGAGACTGGAGATTCGGAGAAAAAACTGGTTCATGTTGGCAAGAGCGCTGCATAGCAGCGGAGAAGCTTACAGTGGGCTCGCAGCTTCGGCGATGATCAAAGCATCCAAATGCCATTAGTATCAAAGAGAACCCTCACAAGGCTTCGAGAACATCGAACCGCCACCGATAGAGCCCCTCTCCAAAACTGACAGGCAGAATTAGTACATATATCTAGAGAAAGGTTGTTGATCGCTTTGGTTTTCTCTGTTTTTTTGTTCCATGTCTCTGAGAGCCGGAATGACTTGCAAATTTACTGAGTTCCAAACTTGGATGCTGAATTTGGAATCATGGTATCTCTTCCACAGCAACACCACACCCGTACTTTCATCAGATAACATCCAGCGTTCGCAGGTGAGAATAGTGGCGCATGATCTGGCCAGACCATGTAGCCTTTTTCGAGTTAAACCGACTGAGTGGCAGTAATATCGACTAGCAAGTCGTAAAACACAGAAGACTTTCAAATTTCATTTCGCTTTCACGCTATCGTTGACCAGTAAGTAAACCTATCATGCATTCAGAATTAGAAGGCGAGGTAAAAAGACTGACAGACTCATAGGCTCGTTGTGCTTTTTCATTGCGGCCTTCCAAGGGTTGGACAGTCACTCTGGAATAAAAGTCTGGCTTATTCGAAGTGAAAGGTCCTGGTGACAGGTTTTCTCAGTCCAAGTGATATGACCAGACTATCTCGGGTCGTGGGTGTATCATATCCGAAGCGCGAGATGTGTGTTGTTTTTCAGTGGGGGTACTGAATCTCAAGATCCAATTCCCAGTAATCAGTAGTCGTCGCTTGCTATCCTCAAAAAGGAAACATAGCCTCGGACTTGCTTCCTGGATTCCAGCGGTCGGCCACTGACCTGTGCTGGATCAAAAAAGTACGTCATACAGAGATACATCCCATCTCCGCACAATGCCCTCGAGTCGTACATGCATCTACGGCATTTCTTAGGTCTTGCACGTTGAACGCCCCAATATGAACGTGTGGTTTAACATGCCAGAACCAACCATCGTTGGCATGTGATGACACAGGCTTCTCGAGGGAGTCGAGGCGGCCATTTTCAAATCGGTTTGTGAGCCGCGTAGGACTAGGCCCTCCATCCAGGTGGCGTTACACAATGGCTACCTTTGGTGTCGTACCTAGACCGTGCTAACAAGTCGCACGAATGCTTGTATTCGTACACATGGCACTTGAACCAATTTCACACACACCGCGATCGGTGACCGTTCTGGTTCTATCTCGAGAAAAAATCGGGCTGCAACCATCCCTTTCTTTTCTTCAGTCCGTCCCATTGGTCCACCAACTAGTGGACGGTAGTCAGACGATCTTTAATGTAGCCTTTTCGCCGGGCCCGCCTGCCCTGCGTTTCAGCCTTACATTCTTCCACAGGACTGTAAACAGAGGGAAAAGGTTAGGTCCCCGGTGAAATGTCAAGATTTACAAGTGTCATTCTTGGCTAGCGCTGCAATTCCGAGAGGGACAGGCCTTTGTCTCAATAAGCCAGACTAAAACACTAAAAAAGAACAATAATGCTAGCAGAAATTCCATTGCCTCTCGAACTACTCGCCAACCGCTCAAAAGATATAATGAACTTGTTTTCCCTTCTGCCAGTCGCAGCGGTCTTCTCCGTTGCAGCTAGCTTGAAGCTTGTAGCGGGACACCACCAATGCTGCAGTGACACTTATTCTGATCTCCTGAAGACCGATCCATGTTTGTGTACTTTGCGCCGATAATGTCCTACCTTATAACAAATAACTCGACACCTAAGGATCTCCTTGGACTACCCTGAATCATTTTTCTAGACGTAGCGCGGCTCATCGTGCTCGACTGCACTCCGATCATGCTCACACAAGTAGGGCGCTACGTACATACTGTCTGCTGCACTGGGGATATTCACGTTTTCCGGTCACATGCATTGCTGATCTCCTTTGCGCATCAAGAATGGTTTGTTCAACATCGGCTGTTCTCCCATCAACGTCAACACGTGCATCCGAATTATGGGATCGCTGCCCAAGTCGTTTCAGTGGTTCTTGATTTCTATTTTCCATTTCCCTGGTCTTGGTCTGAATATGGGCTTATGATACGTGTGTAAATGAAACGCAATCACACGAACGCGTCTTTTTACGGTGTTGGAATTTGCTCGAATGAGTTATGTGCACTTATCTAGAAACAATCGGGTGATAATTTTTCTGAACTAAACGGTTCGCGTTGTGAATGAATGAGTCATTGGCCGCATAGATCCGCGAATATCGCGAAAGAGGAGACACGCTCGCCTTAGCTGGCTGCCGACGGAAGCCGTCAAGGCGCCGGAACGTATGATGATGTTCAACGTTCAGGCACCACTGATCGATCGAACCAAAGGTCAGGTTACCTCACACATCGTGATTGGTTTGCCTGTGTCCACGTAAGGGGTGTTGGATGGGCTCGGGTTCGTGCTGCTGGAAGCTTCGTTGTTCGCGACGAGTGGATGCACCCTTGAACCCGGAATTGAAGCGGGCAAGGTTGGCGGTTGCGAGGACTGTTGCGTGAGTCCTGCTGGAACCAAAGCTGAGTAAGCATAACCGCGGACTAATCATCGTGGGGGAGACCATTTGACACGGAGTAAGCCTATCAGAAAGACTTAATTCTCGGATGTAACTCAGACTGACATGGTTCAAACGTTTAACCAGTTGCTGAGTCTTTAATTAGCTGACCGTTATATCACGTAGTGCGTCCCGTCGCATCACTCGGACTATAATTATGGCCGCACAATCGCCTCGAGATTCTTCCCCATGAGAGTATCTGTTTGGTCCCGGACGCCGTGCTTTGGAATTTGAACAAAGTGATATCAGACCTTACTTGGCCATACGAATTATTATCGGTCGAATGACGGAAACTATGGTCTTGCAGCAATAGTTTTTGTGCGACTCCATGGAGATAGGCCGCCTTAGAACCGATCGTTCAAGGGCGCCCGTGATCTGCATATACACTGTTTAAAAGCTGCCGGCGTCTAGACCGGCCCAACAAGCACTGGAGTCATCGCCTGCGTCGTAGATTACTGGTGTTCACGTACGTCGCGTTATCATTCCGGACATTTTTCTTTCCCGGCGCTGATATGTTGGCTTTATCTAATTTCCAATGGTGACTGACATTTCGCATCTCGCTTTTTTATCCAAAGTCGCTGTGGCGGATTGTGGCTCGATGCCTCCTGTCGCATTCAGCGCCTTTTGGTTAGTCCATGTTCACATGAACAATGGCCATATGGAATACGTAGCCAACAACGGCACACTTGAATCTCCTTTTTTTTGACGAAATATGCACTAGGCTTTTTTCCGCTGTGTCATCAGTGACGGAATGGGGGATATCTCCCGACCTTGCTGTATTGGCGGGTGCGGGTTCGCAGAAGGTCGCAATGAAAGAAAGAGGGAGGGGAAGCGAAGAAGTCGCTTCACCCTCGCTGTATAAAATGATCGCAGAAGGACTCACCATCAGCAAGACAGCGTCCCACCTCGTCGAACAACTCAACTCCCAACACCACCGCTACCAAAGATGTACTTCCGCTTCTCTGCCCTCCTCCCCGTCGCTGCCCTCGCTGCGGTCATAACCGCCGCCCCAGGCGAGCTTCAAGCCCGTAACGACGGCAGCTCAGAGTGCAACACTGGCAATAACCAATGCTGCAATAATGTTCTCGCTGTAGGATTCACTGTTCTTCATGCTCTTGCGCTGTGGGCTAACCATGATGCAATTAGCAAAACAACCCCACGCTTACCACCCTCCTCGCAGTATTCGGGGTTGTCATTCCCAACGTCGCGGGTCAGGTTGCGTACGACTGCAGCCCGATCACGGTCGCTGGTGTGGGCACGGGTGCTTCGTGCACCCAGCAGGCCGTCTGCTGTAATGGCAACACCTTTGTACGCCAACTTTGCTTCCGAATGTACAAGATGATACAACTGATGGTTCTCCATGCATAGAACGGGTTGATCAACTTTGGCTGCAGCCCGGTTAACATCAACTTGTAAAAGGCTAGAACGTGCGATGTTACTCAAGGCATTCTTTCTTTCTTAGTTTCTTGCTGGGGTTAGGGTATTAGTGTGTCGTGGTTGTCTTGTGTGGGAATGTGAACCAAAGAAGAACGGATCCAAATCCTCCACGGTAGAAATTTGGGAATCGAGCTTTTCTTTCTGGGCTCATTCCTGTTGGATTGCAATAGTTCAGAGGGGAAAACGAAAATTTGAGCCCAGGCATCCACGAATATCGCAAAGTAACTCGGCGGTTGGATATGTTCACCTTGAATGAAAACAGAAGAAATTCAAACGTCGCAAACGGCGGCAAGAGTGGAAGTTGCCGGGCGGAGTAAAGCGGCACTGAGCAGTGCCAGTGTAACTCGCTCGATGACATGGGCCTGATGTACGATCAATCGAAGGCAGAGTAACCGATCAACGTTGAACACGCAGGCTGCAGGCTTTCGGATAAAGTGTAACAAAAGTATGTTGGAGCCCAAGAACGGGGCAAGATGGGGGGCGAAAAGACGACGACAATCTACCTATGTACGTGCAGCCATATATACGCAGAGGGTCAGCTACAGGAATCCTAACAGCACATAATGATGACGAACGATGACGCAGGTTGTACGCCAACAAAGTAAAGTTTGACTGCAAAGTTGACAGCTACCTCTCGATCGAATTGGGAGTGGCGGGAGACTAGTCGACACCGAGGATTGTCATTCATGCTATCTACTATAGGTCCCAGATTATCATTTCCTTGACGCGGTTCACTTGCCAGCGTATACAGTCACATTGAGGTACGTTCTATTCGTCACTTGGACCCCAGTGGGCGCACTGCTGCCTTTGGGTTCTTCTCCCTAGCAACCTTTGTTGGGTCCTAGCGCGCCGATGAACGAACGTGGTGTTTAACCTTACACAGCCCACCCAATCATCATCCGCCAGATGGTGCAGCCACGGTCTCGAAGTGGCCGATTTTATATCGCTTCATGTGGTTGGGCCGCTTTAGGATCGCAAGCCCGTGATACGCGTCTACATCATATTCAGGGAGCTTCCAGGACCGATCAACGGTGTCTGGATCCATGCACATGGACACGGACTGGTCTGCTGCGCGTTGTGACGCAGCTTGTAAGTCCACGTACGTACATTCTCGTCATTTTGTTACCCGGCGCTGATAGCAAGGCGGTATTGACAGACATCCATTCATCTTGTAATCCCCCTGAACCCCTGCGGCGGAATGTGGCCGGATCCCCCCAGGAGCCGTGCTCAATTCGTTTTTGTGGGTGGTCATATGACATGCGCGGCCACCAACACCACTTCCAAGTCCTAAAGTTCAAAAACACTTGGCTGTTCCACCCTTATTGCGTTGCTGTGATGGATGCACTGATAGGTAGGTAGGTCTGCCCTCACCGCATTAACCAGCGCGTATCTCCTTTCTGCTACATTCAATACGTTTTTGTTAACCCAAGCACAGATGCATGGTCATATGACATATGTAACCAACATGGCCAGTAGTCAGTCATGCATTCATGACGGGCTACTTGGTCATTCCCCCTGTCGCATTGTTGTGATGAACTGACAGGTAGGTACGCCCGCCCTCGTCGCATTGACCAATGCGTATTGGGAGAGGAAGAGGAGCCGGAGCCTCCCCACGCCGTATAAAATGCTGGCGGTAGAACCTCTTAGTAGTCAGAAAACGGGATCTCAGACAAATCGACTAACCAAACCCACGTCTATAAAGATGTATATCCGTCTCTCTGCCCTTCTTCCCGTGGTTTCCCTTGTTGCAGCGGTTACAGCTGCGCCCACTGCGCTCGAAGCCCGCCAAACTTCCCAATGTAACACAGGTCCGATCCAATGCTGCAACAGTACCTTTTCCGTGAGGCTGCCTCTCAACGATCTGATTTTGCGCTAACACTTGTGCATATTGCAGCAATCCAACACCTCGATTACCGGGCTGCTTGGGCTGCTTGGGATTGTTATCCCCATCGGGCAGAGTCTCATCGGGATGAGCTGCTCCCCTATCGGGGGTACGGGTGCTGTCTGCGCTCAGCAGCCCGTCTGCTGCACTGGCAATACCTACGTAAGTTAACGGTGTTTTCGGAATGCCTGAGCGATGTTGATTTCTCCGGTTCCTGACCACAGAATGGGCTGGTCAACATCGGCTGCATTCCCATCATCATCAACTTGTGAAAAAAAAAGTGAGATGGGATAGTACTGGTGGTTAAGTCGTCACGGCAGCAGTCAGATGTTTCTTGTATGAATAGGGTCATTGAATAAAATGTGTCGTTGTTGTTGCAATATGTCTGAAAGTACCACACTAACGAGAGTTGCAACGTTTTACAGTGAAAGTTCAGAGAAATTGGCACGATATTGCAATTGGTGCGAGTGTTGCGCAAGTGACTTAGGTGTGGCTATGCCAATAGCAAGCTCGGGAATCGGGATAGTTAGCCGAGAGCAGGTCGAAGAGTCTTCAGTAAATCGTGTGATGCTCAGCCTGAACCGCTCAGAACCGCTCAGAACCGACTCTCATCATTTTCGTTGCCAGAGGACCTTTTGTCGCCTTTTTCAGCCAACTTCATCCAATCAGAGCTCTCCGACGGTCTATGAGAGTGTTGTCAAGCGGTAACGTCACACACAGTCTGCTGAAGGAGTTGGGGGAAACTAGGCCGCGAGCTTCGTAGTTCTTAGTCAGTGTAGGAGGGTAATTCTTAGTCAGTGTAGGAGGGTAACCTGAGCTGTCAATCCTCCTTGCTACGTTCATCAGATGCCCTTCTCCAAGCATCGGGGCCGTGCCATACGGTATACCGGTCACGGCACATTGCGCGCAGGGACAGGTAAAGGGACGGAATTGGGCGCGGTTTCGAGCCTGCGAAAGCTTGACCGCTAACCCGACCGCCTCCTGGGCCGTTTAGGTGAACTACTTACCCACTATAACGGTCAAAGGGAGTTGGCTACAGCAGTGACCGTGAAAGGCGTGCCCCGAACAGTGACCGTGCGAGGTGTGATGGGCATGCCACCCAACGAACGGTAGATGGGGCTAAGGAGGTTTCTTACCAGCGTGAAGCCAGCAGTGACCCGAAATGGGTATGCTCTCCCACGGACCATCCGAGCTAGAGGCCCTTTCGAGTATCCACCAGGGTTTTGTCGTTCCCGTGCGGTAACTGGGCTGGAGCTAGCCAGCGCAGCGCTGTACCTCACCATTCAGATGGGCAACACTGAGATAAAGTTGTCGTTTCACACGCGAACTCCGTAATTGGACAACAGGACAACGTTCAGCGACTCACCTCGAGCAGACCGGCGTTATCGCGAGAGCAAGTAATATGCTATTCGATCGAGCGCAGATTGCAGATCGTTGACGAAAACGATGTCCATTTTAAATCGCAGGTTGGACATTGGGAGCGGACGCCACGCCCCATCTGCCAATGATGTGCCACCGGGCAGTCCGCGGAAAACACATGAATACGGCGGGGAGATCACACGATATGGAGGTAAGCATTAAACAATGATCATCGCAATGCATTGTAACCGAACAACGAGCTGAAGCCTGGCAGGAAAACACCAACCCATCTCTTTCAACTCAACTTGTGCATTTTCTGCATCATACCGACCAAATTCCATTTGGTTTGACCCTCAATAGTACGTTCCAGGCTCGGCTGAGCGGAGGACGGGGCGCCCTGTTGGTGAATACATGTCAAAAACGAATCCGC
>JBBPLN010000914.1:0-11829 GCA_038089815.1 Sutorius eximius
CCTAAGAACTCTCCTCACTGTTTCTGAGGAGACTGGGTTGGAGATGATGGTGTTGATGTGTTTGGTGGCTTGAACAGCATTAGAAGCCTTGCCAGTAGTAATCTGAGTAATAATAGCCTGCTGAGAGCGAGTAGAAAGCTTTGAGGGATGTCCAGAAGAAGGGACCAATCTATTGGGAAGGATATCCTGAAGTACCCTGGATGCAGTAGATCTGCCAACACCAGCTCTGGAGGCAATCTGCCTGACAGAAAGACCATTGGAGGCAAGAGAGAGGATATTTTCCTTCTGAGCAGAGGAGATGGGGTGCATTGTTGAATTGTGGAGTTTTGAGAATATAACTCTTGGTTAAATAGCTGGACTATAGGTCCTATGACATATAACATCACCATAGTAACAATCAGTAGATGATTTGTTGCCATAGCAACAGTGGAGCATCAGATTCTGATATATCAAATACATACTCACATAATTGTCCCAATGAGTATCAGTTTTGAATTGCATATATCTCCATGGTTACTGATCCAAATTACATAATTCCTTTTTGGGCACATAGCCCAGGGTGGGTAGCTCCATTCATACACCAACACTTTGTTTATATCTGTTTGTGTTCTAGATATATTCCATAAACAATCAAAATGTGCAAAACATTGGGACAATTTTGTGAGTCACTGTACATACTACTGAGTAGTATAAAAGGGCTAAGACCTGCTCCAGTGAACTCTAGTTTAGTTCACTTGGAGTCTTCCCCAAAGCTCCTCTGCTATACTTCTGAGTCATTAGTCTTGCTAGCAACCTACAGCCTTATTCAGCTTCTTGGGTTGTTTCAGTTACAATCAAAGATGGAAGTAAAATGGGAACCGAGATAGTGGTAGGTGACAACTATGGGGCTGTACAAGAGAACAGCCTTAGGAGGCAGTGTCTGTGACTATGAGATATGTCCCTGGGGAATCCCTGACAAGGTTATGGCAAGGTTAGGTAAAGAATGAAAGTGGCAATGGTAGTGAAAGGGAAAAGAAAAGTGTACCAGGTAGACCCACTTGTAACATTACCTCCTGTCTATGGTGTGACTCAGGTGAACCTATACTAATTGAAGACAGCAGGGGACCCTGTGATATTTTCATAACTGGTTGCATCAATAATGTCCTCACCATAGTTGGTGACTTCTTCAGCCAGGTTTGGTTCATCATTGATGACATGGGCATAGTAACAGTGGTTGGACTGGCTGGAGTGACAAGAACAGCTGGACTGGCAAGATGACAATGAGGAAGAGGTGGGGGGAGATGGTTCAGTGGTACAGCAACAAAGGGGACAGTATCCCTGGGTATGGCCAGGGTGTCAGCAAAGACAGGTGGGGGGCATTGGTAGACAGGGCAACAAACCTGGATATGTCCAGGTTTGTGGCAGTGAAAGTATGACTTGTTGTAGCAAGGGTGTGATGGGATGAGAGAGAGGGTGTGGTGACCACCAATCCAGTGGGCTTTGGTGCACTGAAATGCTTTGTCTTCCTCACTACTAAGAGGGGATGAAGAGGTGGAGAGTGTGGGCAGTCTGTGGTATGGGAAGGTCATGGTAGTGGGCAAGGTCTTTAAGTTATCAGTCAATGTCTTGTAGGAATTCACTGAATTCCAGCTGGTATGTGAGAGATGAGAGGGTGCTGGTGAGGTTGCAATGGATGTTCTTGATCATTGTGGCTGAGAGGGAGGTGGTAGCCCAGGGTGATGCGTGAAGGCAGGATGCAATGGAGAGGAGATGGTTGACCTGTAAGAAGCTTCGATATAAAGCCAGAAGAGGGGATCCCATATCTAAGTGGGCATTGATAGGTCTGGCCATGTGAGAGTTGTCAAGATAGGTGTGGAGGGTATGAAGGTATTTGGCATCCAGGAAATCCTGGTGAACATTGTGGGCGAGAGTGGGGATGGTTACAGAGATGACAGGAGACAGCCTGGGTGGTGCCTCAGGACACAAGGGAGACAGGAACTTCCATGTCAAGGGCAGAGATGGCCCAACCAGGTGTGGCCATGGTTGAGATGAGTTCTATGTCAGAGAGAGAAATAGGAGCTGGTGTAGAAGGTGCAAGAGATGACACATCAGAGATTGTTCCATCAGATGGAGCCAAAGTAAGTGAAACAAGCAAACTAGTAAGCTGGTTGGCCATTGCATTGTGTAGAAGTTTGGGTTGGATGTGATGAGGTGGTGGTAGTGGGAAGAGAGAGGTTGGGAGGCAAGGCTGAAGGATGGGCCCTTTTGTAATAGTCAAGGGCATCCTTTGAATGTTTTAAGTCCCACTCTGGGGACCAAGAGTGTTCTTCCACAGGTATCCCTTCCATCAGATCAGGAAGGAGCAGTTGTTAGGGGAGCCACTATGTTTTAATATCTGCTCAACTTTGTATTCTTCCTCACCTTCTAGAAGGTCTGGTGGTGGAGCCAGGAAGTTCCATCCATGGACAGGGTTTTTGCAATAGGGCGATAGCAGGGATGCATGAAACATGGGGTGAATCTTCCATGTCACAGGTAATCAGAGTCTATAGGATACTGAAGATAGCACTTGAGTAATGGTAAAGGGTCCTTCCTGTTTAGTGGCAAATTTTGGGTTGGAAATAGAGTGTTTCAGGTTGCAGGCTTCAAGCCACACTTTATCCCCCTTCTTGAAGGGAGTGAACTTTCCTCAGATGCAGGAGGCCATGACCTGTCTAGTGAGTTCATGGGAGGCAGGGCTTCATCCCATGCTGTGGTGAGGGACTTTAGGTGGGATTTGACTGTGGGAATTCTGTTTCGGCGATGATGGTGGGGAGGGCACAGGATTTGTATCCCATCATGAGGTAAAATGGAAACTTGTTCATGATGGAGTGAGGGCAGTGATTGTGGGTGAATTCAGTGTGGGTAATATGTTTGGCCCAGAAGGTGGGGTTTGTGCTGCAGAAGATGCAGAGATAGGTTTCTACTTCTTGGTTTACTCGTTCAGTTTCTCTGTTGGTTTGAGGGTGGTAAGCAGAGGAGAGGGTGAGGTCATAGTTTAGGAGTTTTCCGAGTTCTCTGGCAAGGAGGGAGGCAAATTGTGGTCCTCTATCAGAGATGATTTTGTTGTAGAGACCAAAGTGGAGGTAAACTCAGTGAAAGAAGAGGGTAGCAATGCCTTTGGTGGTGACCATTTTCGTGGTTGGACAAAGAATTACCCCCTCTGTAAGGCCATGGTCCACCATGACCAAAAGGGAATTGAACCCAGCTGAAAGTGGAAGGTCAGTGATAAGGTCACAAGAGACCTGTTGGAAAGGTTGGGAGGCAGAGGAACAAATGGGGTGAGGAGGGGGGGTGGTTGGGTGAGTGTTGGCTTTGTTTTGTTGACAGGTTGCACAGCCCTTGACATATTTGTGAATGAATTGAGTGAGACTGGGCCACCAGAATTTGGAGGCAATGAGCTGGCATGTTTTAAGGGTGCTGGGGTGGCCAGCAGTGGCATGGTTGTGGCATTGAGTGAGGATGGCATGATGGAAAGCCTCATCTGGTGGGATGTAAATGCAGCTGCAGAAGGTGAGGATGCCAGCAGTGTACTGCCAATTGCTGATGTGAAAGCAAAGGGAGGGGGTGTTACAAGTTGGTCTACCAGGTACACTTTTCTCTTTGTATGCCTTACTTTTAACACCCTCCTTTGCTAGTTAGCCTTTCCATAGCCTTGTCAGGGATTCCCCTGGGACTTATCTTGTAGCCATGGACACCACCTTCTAAGGCTGTTCTTTTGTACAGCCTCATAGTCATCACTTACCACAGTCTCGGTTCTCATTTCACTTCCATCTTTGATCATAACCTTCACACCACTCTTGCAAGCTATGCTTCATTTTGCCTATATTTCATCTTGCCATTCTTGGCTACTGCAGAACCTTAGTTACACAGTATTTAGCTTCCCTCTTCACTTCCTTCATAGCTAAGCTATTTCCCCTCTGTCTTCCCTACATTGTCTCATTGCAATCTAAGACTAGCTTCCTCCTCCCATTGTACCCATGATGTAACAGTCGCAAGTCCTCACCAAACCTTTGGAGCAGTCAAAGGGGAATACTCCAGTCTCAGGGTAACACTTCATAATGTCACAACTTCATACTCCTCATTCACATTAGGCTTAAGCCTTTGCTCTCCCTCACTCCACTTCATTTCAGAGGCTGTGCTCACCCCTACCCGGGTCAAGCATAACAGGGGGACATGGACATGTTGAGGGCTTGTAGGGGGGAGAAAATGAGGGGGTTGGTGAAGGAGGCAGATTTAATGTGTTCTGCCAGGATGGCATCAATGAGGTTGATAAAGAGGCATGAAGGGAGGATGGTGATGGCCTTGTTGTCTGTGTCTGTGGAGGGGATGTGGTTGGGATGGCATGAAAGGACATCAGGGCCAGAGAGGAGTTTTCCTGTGACATGAGTAATGTGAAGGTTGAATTTGGAGAGGTTGAGGAGCCAATGGGCTTGGTGACAATTGAGGTGTTGCACCTGGCAGAAGTAGGTGAGGTTTTTATGGTTGGTGAAGACCTGTGTAGGGAATGGAGAGTCATAGAGGTAGTGGTACCAGGAGTGGAGGGTACAGATGATAGCGAACAATTCTTGGTCATAGATATTGTAGTTCTGCTCTGTGGAGGAGAAGGCTTGAGAGAGATAGGAACAGGGGCGCCAGTTACTGTTGGTGTTGGTTTGAAGGAGGATGGCACTGGAGGTCCACTTGGAAACATCAGTGGTGATGGCAAATGGTTTTGTGGGGTCTGGTAGGCAGAGGATGGGTTGGGCTAGAAATAGGGCCTTAAGGGCATTGAATGACAACTGGCATGCTTCCATCCATTCCCAAGGGTGTGACTTTTTGGTGAGGTCAAGGAGGGGGCAAGCGACATTAGAGAAGTCCAGGATGAAGCATTGGTAGAAGTTTGCGAAGCTGAGGAAGGATCAGACATTGCGTAGTTGTGCAGGGGTAGGCCATGAAGCAATGCTGTCGAGTTTGATGGGATCCATGGTGATCTGTCCTGGTTTGATGATCATGCCAAGGTATTTGACCTTGGAGGTGGTGAAGTTGCATTTCTCCAATTTGAGGTGGAGGTGGAGTTCCTGCATCCTTTGGAGGACACACTTGGTTTGTTCTTTGTGGGTGGCAGCATCAGGGGAGAAGATGAGGAGGTCATCCATGTAGATGACCAACCATCCTTTGGCAATCATGTCACAGAAGGAGTCATTCATGAACCATTGAAAGGTGGCCAGAGAGTTGGTAAGCCCAAAGAACATTATGGTTGGCTCATAGAGCCCTTTGTGGGTGATAAATGTGGCTTTCCACTGATGTCTATCTTTGATGTGGACATTGTTATACCCCCATTGAACATCAAACTTGGTAAAAACCTTAGCATCACAGAGTTTGTTGGTGAGATCTAAGATAAGTGGTAGAGGGTATGCATTGCAGACAGTATGTTCATTGAAGTAGCAATAGTCCTGACAGGGTTGTAGTTTTCCATCTTTCTTTTTGACAAAGAAGAATGGGGAGGCTTGGGGTGAGTTCAAGGGGTGAATCTTTCCAGCTTGCAGGTTCTTGTCTAGGAAGTCTTTGGTTGCTTGGCGTTCTTGTGGGGACAAGGGGTAGATCTTTCCAATCTTTAGGGAGAAGGATTTGTTGAGGTTTATTTTGTGGTTGTAGGGTCTAGTGGGGGGAACATGTTCAGTGGCTTCTTTTGAGAAGACTGATGTGAACTCAGAGTATTCAGGGAGTAGTGTGGTTTTGGGTTTGGCCTTTTCGGCTTCGATGGCAAGTTCAGTAGCCATAGTTAGGCAAGCCACTTGGGCTGCTGGGATGAAGCAGGATCTGCAACAAATGATGTGGTGCATAACCTGATTATCAAGGGCATGTTGGGAATATAATTGTGAGAGTGCTGGTTTGGTGTCCTCATCCATGTCAAGGTAGTCATACAGCCTGGCATCCCAGATGGCATCCATGTGGTGGTGGCAAGGGGGGTGATGGGTCATTGGTTTGGTGGGGGGTCAGATTTTGAGTTGGTTCCATTGTTCATTGGAAGAGTATGCATGGAACAGCTGTTTCGACTGATCCAAGGTTTCTGCAATGGTGAGGGTGTTGCTGGCCCAGTTCATAACAGGATTGGCAAGGCGTAGCCATGGGTGTCCAAGGATGATGTTTTCTCATCTTCAGTTAATGAGGTAGAAGGTTGTCTCATGGGCTACTCCTTTGACATTGACAAAAAGGGTACAAGAGAAGCAGATTTCTCCTACATTGTTCTGTGAGCTATCTGCATTGTGGATGTGAAAGGGTTTCTCCAGGCAGGTGGTTGGAAGTTTTTGTTTTCTGGTGAATTGCCAGTCTAGGCAGTTAATGTCTGTGCCACTGTCAATGAGGGCATGGGTGTTGATGACTTTTAGGGTGTGCAAAGGTACCAGAAGTTGAACAAGGATTTGGATTCTTTTTGTAGATGATGGTACAGTTACATGAGCACAAGTAGGTGGAGAGGGAAGATCTTGCATTGAATGAGGCTTCCCCTTTAAAAATCCTTCTGCGGTATGGCAAATCTAACCCTCTGGATGGTGGGTTCTTCTTTGTTGTCATCCTTGACCTCTTTCAGGGCAGGGATTTCTTCTTCTTCCATGACAACACACTGGACATGGGGGGTTCTCTTTGGCAGAGGAGGGGCCAAGAAGGCCTTGCATTCCTTGCTGCCATGTCTGGGTTTTCAGCATCTAAAACAGAGCCATTCTTTGATGCAGCAGGCTTTCTCTTCTGGAGTGAGTTTGGCTACACAGATAACATCTATGTCCATGGCATTGGGGTCTTTTTCCTTCTTTGGGTGGAGAGTGAAGGCAAGGACATAGGGGGTGGTGTGTGTAGGGTTTCAGTGTGATTGTTCAATGGCATGGGATTGTTCATTAGCATCCCATTCTCTGGCTGCTTCTTCATACCATTTCTCAATGGTAGTGGGAGGCAGTTGGAGGCAGTTGATGTTCTGCATAATCCACAGCAGGATTCTGTGGATGTAGTAGCCAATTAAGGTGTTGTTCTTGGTGATGTTTCCTTCAACCACCTTGGTTTTGAAGTCTGCAGTATACTCAGCAAGGGAGGGGGTCCAGTTTCCTCATCCTTTGGATTCCATGCATGTGATGGAGAGCCAGTGGATGGCGGCATTTACAGTCCCCTGTTGTTTGAACACTTTTAAGAAGTCTTCAATGAACTTTTCAAAAGTTCCAAAGGTTATGGTGGTTTTGGAGATGGCTTTCTTGCAGAAGGTGGCAGCCCATGACAGGGTGGATTCTTTGGTCATGTAGGAGAGGGCGAATGCAATACATTTCTTGTCCTTGTCATAGACAGTGGCATTTACATGGAGGTAGAATTGCATGGTGCTGATCCATGCTTCCACTTTGGTGCGATCTCTGTTGTAAGAGTCAGGTTGTCTGAGGCGGAGTTTGGTAGGTTTGGTAGTCATGGTTCCTGCAGAAGGGTTTGTGAAGAAGCAGGTTCCTCCGGGGTTACAGATGGAGGGTGGGGTGGCAGAGTGTGGTGTCTAAAGAGCTTGTTGGTGAGGGTGGAGCGGTGTGGAGCAGGTAGGGGTAGAGGATGGCAGGGTGGGGGCATGAGGAAGAGAGAGGGTGGTGGAAAGCTTGTGGAAGAGGGCAGTTGCTTCTTCCTGTTTGTGAGGAGCAGGTAGGGACTTGTCTGGGTCTTTGACTGGGGAGGGGGAGCAAGGAGGTGATCTGGAACTATCTGAGCTAGGTGATTCTGGGTTGTGAGAGCATCCCCAGCAGGGGTCTGAGGTTGGTTGGCGAGATATGGTGGAAGCATATAACAATGATAGCCACTATGAAGCCAAGCTATTTCCTTTGTTATGCTTGACCTGGGTAGGGGCAAGCATAGCCTCTAAGACAAAGTAGGATGAAGGGCTTGAGGGCTTGAGCCAAACATGAGCGAGGAGTACAAAGGCAAAAACATTACAATTGATCACTCCTAGACTGGAGTGTTCCCCTTTGACTGCTGTGAAGGTTGGTGATTTACTGGTTGACCATTATGTTGTAGAGACATAGTGAAGAGAGGGAATCAACTGAGATTGACACAAGAGACATTATACTATGGTACAGAGGGGAAATAGCTTAGCTATGGAAGGAGTGAAGAGCAAGGCTAAATACTGAGTAGCTAAGGTTCCCCAGTAGCTAAAAGCGGCAAAATGAAGTACAGCCTGCAAAGGCAGTGTGGAGATTACAATCAAAGATGAAAGTAAAACAGGAACCAAGATAGTGGTAGGTGACAACTATGAGGCTGTACAAGAGAACAGCCTTAGGAGGCAGTGTCTGTGACTATGAGATATGTCCCTGGGGAATCCCTGACAAAGTTATGGCAGGGTTAGGTAAAGAATGAAGGTGGCAATGGTAGTAAATGGGAAAAGAAAAGTGTACTTGGTAGACCCACTCATAACATGACTCACTTTCTCTCACTTTCTCTCTTGGGGCATTTAGCCCCTAAGCTAGAGATCAGTTAAGCCTAGTGCAATCCTATTTGGGTGTATAAGTAGTGCACATCTCCACAGGCACAATGCCTTTGGGGTTTGGGTGGTTTCATGCATGTATATGCTTCTCTTCCATTCCAAGACTCTGCAGCCTTACTGTAACCTCAAGAACTATTACTATCTTTAGATTAGATCTATAGATTAGATCACAACATGTACATACATGCTGGTCAGTATATAAGCCAGTGTGCGCTAGCTAAACCTCCTCCAGTCTAATTCACCTTGAAGAGTTTCCCAAACTCCACCAAGGCAGTAGCAAACTCAGAAGGCTAGCCCCAGCAGCAGTCCTCATTATCTTTGCTTTTTTGAGCACTACCAAAGTCAAGTTAAGTAGAAGCACAACCCTATTTGGCCACACAGTAGTGCACTTATCCATGACCACATAGGCCTTAGGGTTTGGGTGATTTCACCTGCTTACAGACCACCATATGGTGGAACATCTACTCCACTATCTCAACTCTACCAAATACTTTGACCCAAATGAACCTTGCATCTCTAACTAGCACACACCCTCTCTACCACTCACATCATGGAAGCAATTCACTCCATAAGTGCCATGGAGGCTAAGTTGGGGAAAGAGACCCAAAGTTATTGCCAGCCTCTAGCAATTCCTCTCCTCTTTTCCAGTCACTGCTCACTTTCTCTCATTTCAAGCCCACTCCTCTATCCCCTTCTGTACAAAGCCATTTACTGGCCTGTACATGTTTTAGTCACACTATGCCAGAAGCCCTTACACCATGTACAGTACATTACCATTAAGGACGTCACTGATTTAGAAATTTGTACATATAAAACCAGCTGGCAGGAATGGTGGGACCAAGAGGGAGTCTCTGACTCACCCCTTGCATCAAAAAATCAGTGAAGGAAAGATAATCCTAGACATGGTCTTCACTCCCTCTTCCTCTGTTCCTCAGCTTTACTCTTGTTATCTCCCCCTTCCCTCTCCAGTGTACTTTACTATATCCTCCTTCTATCCTAATCTCTGCTTTTTCTCCCCCCCTCCCTGCCAATATTGGACAGCATTCAACTTTTCTTGCTTTTTTGATATGTTTGCTAATTTCTTGCATTCAGTGTTTGTTATCTTTTCCTACTTTTTACCCTTAATAGACAGCATGGTACAATTCCAAAGCTAATTTTTATCCTTTCATTTACAGGGTGATAAGAAGAAAAAGGTAAATTCAAGATCAGGGGTAAACTTGCCAGTCCCTTGTTGTCCTTGCTGTAGCACACACTTGGAACAAACTTATCTGGCTGAAAAGTATGAATAAAACTAATTAAATAACACTCTATTTGCTGATGTAGGCACTACTCCACATACCTTGTGACTGAAACCATCCAAACCCCAAGGTCTACTTGATCATGGAGAGGTGTGCCTACTTATGCAGCTGAATAGGGTTGCGCTATCTATTTGACTTGACTTGGATAGCAAAGCGATTATGGCCCTTAGGCCCAGTAAGAGAAAGGTAATGAGGACTACCACCAGGGCTAGCCTCCTGAGTCTGCTACTACTTCAGTGGAGTTTTGGGGAACTCTCCAAAGTGAACTAGACTGGAGGACATCCAGCCAACACACTTCAGCTTATATAGGAATGCATATGGATGTACATGTTGTAATCCAATCTATAGATCTATTTCAAATACAGTAATAGTCCTTAAGGTTACAGTGAGGCTGCAGAGCCTTGGAATGGAAGATAACAGCATTGAGGCTGTGGCATAGCAATGCATTGCATGGAGATTAGATACATGCTGCCTACACATGGTGTGGCAGAATGGAAGCATAACATGTGTACAACACATGTAGATCTAGTTCAGATCTCCAATCTGATGAGATAAGGTTCACAAAGCAACTTGATACATCCTAGGGGCAAACTCTGTAATATTGTACACGGTGGTCAACACTGATGGGATAAGATTAGTGGACATAGTGACTGGAATCCATTGAGCATCTAAATGGTGCTAGAGGTCTAGTCTTGCTTGCAGCATCTAGCCTTTGATTAGGGATCTACCCTAGTGAGTGTAGTGTCAAGCTACTGAACATGAGCACTTGATGGGAACTTAAGTGAGAATCATAGGGGCAAAAGATTAACCTGTAACAGTGACCTCTCCCTTGATAGGTAACCCTTGATCCTTGATTAGTATCTCCTTGCCCTGGATCTTCCCTGACAATCTTGTGCACTTACCATGGTCCCTTGTCACTTCATCTCTATGTCACCATGGTCCCTCATCACCTCATCAAAGAACCACCTGTTACAGTTGGGCCCAGGTATGCTTGATCATAGCCCTAAATAGTACCATCATAGGTTCAAAGTGGCAACTGCAGATCCAAGTGGTTGTAATAGCTGTGATGTCACCATTGTAGGGAGTCCTGCTCATCTAGTTCATCTGGCAAAAGTGGAGAGAGGATGAGCCAAGAGACTAGGATTCAAAGTGATAGTACAAGGATGTAGGGAGATCAAGGTTAAAGGTACAAAGTATGAGAGGGCAAAGTATATATAAGCAATGGCACTGACTAAGCAGAGTGAAGTGCAAAATTATCATAGAGTCAAAGATAAGGCTGCATGTGTCAGTGAAGTGCTATCATGAAGATAAGGTGAGCACATGGATCTGAAGTATCAGAGCAAGGAAGAATTGAGATAAGACAAGAAGGACATGTGGTGTCTGATGAAGGCAGGACAAGTCATAGATAAGACTGAGGTAAGGAATGCATTAGCTAGAATGTGTAAGCATGGGATGCATAGGAGGACATGTGAGCCAGAGAAGTCCTAGGAGATTGGACTGATTGAGCAGGATATGGACAGAGAGGTCCAGGGATCTGAGATAGGAGTGCCCAGGGTCAAGGGTGGTCAGGAAAGATCAGGACATGGTGGTCTGGCAATATTGATCAAGGAAGTTCATGGGTAAAGGGTTTGGAGCAAGGGTGGTGAGGTGACAAGGTGGTGAGGTAATAAGATGATGAGGTGAAGAGAGAGACCATGGTGATGTGGAAATGAGGTAATAAGGAGGCCATGGTGGGGCATGAGATAATCCAGGGCAAGGAGATATCTGTCAGGGTCAGGGGTTACCTGTCTAGAGAATAGTCACAGACCAGAGTAAAACAACCCAAGAAGCCAAATAAGGCTGTAGGTTGCCAGCAAGACTAATGACTCAAGGATCTAGCAGAGGAGCTTTGGGGAAGACTCTCAGTAGTATGTACATGTTCGTAGCGGATCTACTGATACTCTACTATAGATAGGCTAATGGACACACAGCCCACTATTGGCTGTGCATCAAAATGGAAGCGTACATAGCCTTCAAGGCTGTGGAAGCAGAGATGAA
>JBBPLN010000915.1:0-11828 GCA_038089815.1 Sutorius eximius
CTTACACACTACTTTTACCATGTTCTTTCTCTACTTGACCTTGCCTCTACCTTGTCAGGGATTCCCCAGGGACTTATCATATCTACAGACACTGCCTTCTAAGGCTGTTCTCTTGTACAGCCTTGTGATCCTTACTTACCACTGTCTTGGTCTATTTCCTTCTGATCATTACCTTTGCATCACCTTGTAGGCTATGTTTCATTTTGCTATCATTTCATTTTGCTATCTTTGATGCTGTGGAACTTTATTCTTCACATAGTATTTAGCTTTGCTCCTCACATCTCTTATAGCTAAGCTAATTCCTCTCTGTCATACCTACAATCATCTTGTCGCAATACACACTTGGCTTCCTCCTTTCCTCACTGCATTCCATGATGTAACAGTTGCAAGTCCTTACCAACCTTTGCAGCAGTCAAAGGGGAATACTCCAGTCTTGGGGTAACACTTTGTAATGTCACACCCTTGTACTCCTCATTTGTGGTGCTAGGCTCTGTCCTTGCCCCCTCTCATTGTACTTCATTTCAGAGGCTACACTCGCCCCTATCCAGGTCAAGTGTAACAGGTAACCTGTGTGGGTCATGTGTGTGGGTACCCGCATAGCCCATGGTTGGCTGTGCAATATGGAAGCATAGACTGCCTTCGAGGCAGTGAAGAATGGAAGCAGCACATAGCCTCAAGGCTGTGGCTGGAATGGAAGATGGTAATTAAATAGAAGTGGACAGCTTCAAGGCTGTGAATGGAAATGAAAAGAAGATTGTGCACAGCATGGAAATGAAGTGAAGAGTAAGGCTGTGCAAACTCTATAAAAATGTAAACAATGCCAAACAATGGTGAGGGAGAGGCGAGTCAAGACTTAGCAACTGGAATGCTACTGGGCATCTAAGTGGCGCTAGCAGTTGATGGCAAGCAAAATAAGTAAAAGATAGGGGTGAAAATATTCCCCTGTAACAACCAATGCCAGCCTTTGCCAACATTCCCCAAGTGTTGAAGTGCTTGACTCCAAGGAAACTCCTGAGGAGGAGCAAGTTCATGGATTAATTTGCCAATAGTTGTTTGTTAATCACAAGTCATGTGCAGAACACCTCCAAAAGGATTGGGTCTCACCAGTATATGCCTTCTTTGATCCCATGCCAATCATCACTGTCATTGATGGTTGCCAGACCCATGAATTCAAATGTAGTGCACAGGGCTGTAAGGCAAAGATAAGGTACTACCTTCACACCAGAGATGTGCACTCCACATTGAACATGTGAAAGCACATCAAAAGCTGCTGGGGGGCTGAAGTAATGAGCACAGCCAACAGTGCCAAGGATGTAAGCAAGGTGCAAAACAAAATGGTGCAGGGAATTCTGCACAATGAGTCAATCACTACCACTTTCAAACAAAAAGGAAAGGGGAAAGTGACTTACAATAGTCAGCAGCACACATAAGGAGAAACAAGGTGATAGATCAGTCATTTTCACGATATTGTTGACTAATGACTTCGAAAATAGGGTGGAAATAGTGCGCCAGGTCTCTGAAAGCCTGTGGCCATTTAAAATTGTACAAGACTGTGGTTTTCAGTCTCTCATGAAGACCAGATGATCGGAATATTACATACCTTCACCAGAGACAGTGTCCTGTGATGTCAAGCTTGTCTTTGCATGCATGTGAGAGAGGATTGCTAAAATGTTGAGCATTAGTGAAATATTTCATACAAGTGATAAAAGCAGCTAAAACAGGGCTTACCAGGAATATGAGGGAAGGCTAAGCTTCACAACTGATGCATGGACCTCGCCTAACCACAATGCCTTTGTGGCATTCTTGGTGCACTTGCAGTGAAAAGGGGTCCCACTGACATTGCTGTTAGACATGATTGAGGTGGCACAAGTGGGTTTAATTTACCTTGTACAGTGACCACTGTGGACTAATAATACCATACTAGTCACACACTGGTGCTGGGCTTGCTGAAGTATTTGCAAAGAAAGGTCCTGAGAGATTACAAGTTAACTGAAAAAGTAACAAATCATAATAAACACTACTTGCCTTCCATAATTGCTAAGATCAGGCTTAGATCCTCAGCATGACATGCGACAATGCTAGCAACAATGATGCAATGGTCAAGGCACTGTCCAAGAGAGTCCCTGCTTTCACAGGTGCTGCCAGTCACATGTGCTGCTTTGTGCATGTTGTGAACCTTGTGGCAAAGTTGCTCATCCATCAGTTTGATGTGAAGTGAAAGGATGCTGATAAAGCACTCGAAGACAGAGTGGCGTCAAAGTTTGAAGAACCCAATGCAGATGATGAGACAATGGCAGAAGGGGTGGTTATTGAGGACATGGATATGGGTGGATCGGAAATTGACAGCACTGAAGGATGGGTGGATGAGATGGAGCTGTTGAGCAAAGAGGAGTGAGAGGAATTTGAGGAAGCAATCTTGCCAGTGAAGTTAGCGCTGATCAAGGTATGATTGATCAAAATACAAGAGTGACTTACCAAGGTACCAACTTTGTTATTTAGCTTTGCAAACTGGCTGCCAAAGTGGTCTGCTCTTCAATGATCCTCCTGCCTGCATGGAAGTCAGTTCTCAAGCAGTTGGAGCAAAAGGCAACATTTTTACTGCTCAATGTTGCAACTCAGTGGAACTCCACCTATGACATGTTGGAGTATGCACTTAAGCACTGCAAGGCCATTGACATGATAATGCAGTGTAGAGATCTTGGATTGAGAAAATTTGAGCTTGCTGATGATGAGTGGGAAGTGGTTGGCCAGCTCCATGCTGTCCTCAAGGTGAGCTGTGGTGTCTGAGCTCACTTGATTGAGTCACATACCTGATGCAAATGCAAACAAACCCACTCTACTAGATTCTCAAGGATGCCACACTGTTCTTCTCCCAATCTATCCCAAATCTTGCTACAGTGATTCCAGCAATGGATCATATCAATCATCTTTTCACCATGCAGGTGCTTGATAGAGAGACCTTCACACTCCCTATTTGAGCTGCACTCAAGATTGCAAAGAAGACTTTGAACCGGTACTATCAGCTCACAGACAGCTCAGAGGTATACCACATTGCAATGAGTGAGTCATCTCACACCTTTTACACAATGCTAATATTTTTTTACTGTACAGTACTCCACCCTCACCACAAGCTGGCATATTTCCAATCAGCAGAATGGAAGGAAGAATGGATCACAACAGCAGAAGGACTCATCTGAGATGAATTCGAGAACTCATATGTGGTGGCTGAGAGTGATGTAGACAGTACAGAGATGGAGGTTGAGGCTACCCCAAAAGAAAAGGTATGTATCTACTGACTTCTGTGAAGACATGTAAGTATTTACAAATCTGAGCATCTTCAGACCAAAAATGTTTTCAATGATTTGGCTGCACTGGCACCTCCCAACTCCACTGATCTGGGCAATGAGCTTGACTGCTACCTCAATGACCCTGTTGAACATGTCACTGATGCTCTCGCATGGTGGCATGTCCACCGCAATGAATATCCCTGCCTCTCTTGTATTGCCTTTGATTACTTAGCTATTCCTGGTGCATAGTAGTCAATTCACCTAGTCACAAATTTAACTAATGTGTTACTAGTGACTTCTGTTGACATGGAATGCCTTTTTAGCTGTGGATGCCTAATCCTCTCACATGTGTGCTCCCCCCTCTCTGTGCAATCTGCATGTATGCTGCTATGTCTCAGACATTGGAGCCACAAGAACCTCATCAAAGCTGAGGATGTCAAGAGTGTAGCAAAGCTCCTGGATGTTGAGGGCAATGAAGAGGAGCTCATGAACAGGTGGGATACTATTGATCATGATTAGTACACTAGTCGACACATAAGTAGGATTTTGGATCAACTTCAATAGAGTACAATCTGTCATGATTCACTATATATGATCAGAGATACCCACAGGTAAACCCATGTTGCCCTACCAGATGATAACAACATGCAACCACCTGTTGCATCACCCTCATGTCAAATTGCCCTACTGGATGGCAATGACAATGCAGCAATTGCACTATTATGATTGCTGCATCATTGTTGTCACACAGTCATGATCACCCACGTGCATGCTCACATCCTTGCCCTTGCCTCCACCTGCCTTCATGCCACATCACCCTCCCCCTCACCTTCTTGTTCTCTGGCGATGACATGTTGACAATGATCTGATTGTGCTTTTCATAATTGCCACATTGTCATCATGTCCTCAACACCCTCAATCTTGTGTCATTATCCTTGCCCCCTTGGCTTGACTGGCATGGCAGCTTATATCCAAATTCCAGCAACACCAGCTTCAGCTGACTGCCAATTGGCTTGAATCACTCAGGTCATTCACACACCTCATGCCATACATACACTGATGGATTTCATCACAACATACATATGTAGTATACCCTGGAGAACCTGATGTGTATTACAGAGGCAAAAAAAATGAAATGGTATTGTTGCTACACCTAGATGAGCATTGTCAATCAACCAGACAAAGAAAACAAAACAGGTGACTTGCCACCAGATTGTTTGCTAGGCCATATGCTACTGCATATGGCCACTTGGTCTGATCTTCTTAATCCAGGGGAATGTTTTGAGTGGGTGGGATGGTGAAGGGTTGGAGGGGATGTAGCATCGAAGGCATGTGCAAGATGTGGGAACTGGTTCAACAAGACACTCCAGTGCCACTTCTGGGTATGCAGAACCAAGAGGATATGCTTGAAGGTCTTTGTTAATGCTCTGCTGAGATCAAATCAACAAGACATCATTGAGCAGTTGGGCAATGGTGGTATGAAGTAAGGAGCATATGTAATTGTAGTCAGGTCTCTCTGAAAAAGAAAACTTGTGGGCATAAAGAAGTATGTTTGATAGCTCTGGAAAACAGTGTTTGTAGCACAACTGCTCAGCAGCTGTTGTCTGCTTGAGCTGGAGCACACTTGTCAGCTTGGATTTCCTGCCATAGGTAACCTGAAGCCAAGGAAGGGATCCAGAGAGGAGGTAGATGAGAATGTAGACCAGTGACTCCAGATTGTCATGGTGACTCAATTTGCCTTCCAGATGGCTGTTGATGGGGATGAATGCTGGGGTTCCATTGAGGCCACACCTGCTATGAAAAGGTAAATGTTCACTGGTCATGCAGTGGCAATAACATTTGGCAAGGCCAAAGTCAACAAGAAAGATAGTCAGAGGTTGTTCAATGCCGGTGGGGGTGTTCTGTGGTTGAATGTCCCTGTGAATATAACTGAGAGAGTGGATGTGCTGAAGGTGTGACAACTGAAAAACATAAGTGTGCATGAAATTGTGCATATGCAACACTCACCAGCTGTTCACCAATATGCTGGATGGTGACAGCATTGAACTTTGTTTGTGTCTTGATGAGTTCTTGCAAAGATGGACCCAGGAGATTGAGGACAAGAACATCAAAGTCTGATTCACAGCCAAACCAATGGACATGCAGGATGCTGGTTGGTGAGTCCTTGCTGATCTGCTTGATAATTTCTGCCTCTCATTCCACAGACAAGGAGGATGTTTCATTTGTGAGTGACTCCAATTTAACAGTGTAGCTTTGGTGGGTGATGATATCCACTGCCTTGTAAACAGTTGCTGCAAATTTCTGTCAACAATTGTGCAAGAAAATCATAACCAGAGTAGAATACTGAATAACCCAGACCTGATATGCCCTCCAAGTCTATATCTACTGTCAATTCAGAGAGGTATATCTTGCTGGGGAACAATGTCCAAATCAGAGCTCATTTGTTCATCTGGTCTCTCACAGCTCAGGATCAGAGGGACAGCAGGAAAGCCCAGAGAGAAGAACCAGGGAATTGCACATGTGTGGGTTCATTTTTTCAAAGCATAGTAGTTCCTACCATGACCCCACAAATACACAGGCTCATTTTCCCACCCCTCAGGTTTCGTCTAGCTTGTTTCAGCTTTTTAAGTCACCAAACTGCTGTTCAGTGCTGAGCACTATTGGTCCCATGTGCCCATTGCCCAACTCTCCTCTCTCCAAATCTTCTCTGGGGCAGAACCATGGTCTGTGAATAGTACAGGGTTACTTTACCAATCATAAGTATTTTTTTCCCCCCCTTGTCTCCCTGCTGCAGCCTGCGACTCCTGTGGGATGACTTTGTCTATTGCTGCCTATGGTGGTTATGCACCTTAGGAGTCCCTGGAGAGCTCTGACAGCTCCAACAATCACAGTTGTTGAATGTTGCAGCAGTTCACATTACCTCATACAGTTGAAATCATATGGATCTTGCCCTGCTGAGGTCTCCAGTGGTAGACATCAGCACCAGTGGAACTACTTCCCACCTGCAGCTTCTGCTCCTCAGGTGAGTGTAACCCTATGTCATCTCACTGACTCAACATTGTACTGTTTCTTTTTCTTTTTCAAGTCTGATGTAGCATACATGTGTTTGCTTCTTGTATCCAAACCACAGCAATCTTGGTGCTGTCACACTTTGCAGATAAATTCAATCCCTGAGTGGATATGCCCCTGCAAGATGTAAATAGTCAATTGTTCACAATGTTCCTGCTTGGAACACAAGACAAGACTCTGTTATTAAAAAGGTCAGTTGATGTTGTTGCTTTCCTAACTGACTGATTCCAAGGATGCCTCCATGGGCTGCCAGGACTCACTCTAACCAACTCCCCCAGACCTCGAACCATCCTTCCATTATGCTGCATGTAGACTCTTCTCAACCTTCCTTACAGGAACCTCAGGCTGCTGCTCTTACAGATGGTAATGAAGGCCAGTTGTGTCCTGCTTGTTCCTGCCATCTCCCCCTCCATTTTCATGATGAACCCACTGGTACTGCTCTTATACCTCCTCCAAATTCTCCCTGTTGGAATGGTGAATCTGAAGAAACCTTTGATCTTGTGACCATCAGTAGTGATGAGGAATCTCCCATTCCCAGAGCCCATGGGGATCAATACACTGATGACTTGCAATCAAGCCAGGCCACTGACCCACTTATGACAACACAATCATCCCAGAAGCAGGCAGCCTCAGTCTCTTCTGCAGATGTTGCATTTTTCTTTTCTAAGCACAAAGGTGAACCCAGCACTTGTGTTGTGTGCCAGTGAGTTGCCAACCTGCTACATGAAACCTGTATTACTGTCCTGATATATATCCCAGAAAGATGAAAGACAAAGCTCCCTCACTGTTCCCTTTGGAAAGATCATTTACATATGGCACTAAGACCTCAAATATGACCAAATGTGGCCACATTAAGAAATATCACATTGACATCTATCTGGAAGAGGCTGAGAGGGATGATTGGACTGTCTGGCTGGAGAGCATCAAGGCAGCATTTGATGTGGGCTACAACTTTGAGATGCTTTGCCAGGCCCCCACTGTTCCAGATGCATCAATTTGATTACTTCCGTCCTTGAATCAAGACAGTTGCCAGAAAGCATCTTCATTACCATCAGAACAAACCCCCTTGAAGAGTGGGCTATCACCTTATTCTATTCCAGTGCTACAACAGTACTTGATGTAGTTCATCATTGTGGATGATCAGGTATGTCACTATGACCATCAATACATTTTACTAAACCACTTTATGATAGTCAATTAACATGGTCAAATGCCCAGAATTCCATCACCTCCTTCTCCTTCTCTGCCATGACTTAAGGGAATTCCCAGATCCCCCATCACATGAAGATGCATGAAATTATCATTGAGATATGGAGGCAGTTTTTCCTCATTCTGAAAGAAGATTTAGCTGTGCATCGACCACCCTCACCTGATCACTCTTTTCTCACTCACTGCTTGCTGCAGAAAGCTGAGGGCAAAGTTTCATTTACATGTGACATTTGGACAGATGAGAATATACATCCATTTCTTGCAATGACAGCACATTGGATCACCAAGGACAATCAACCAGGTACACTGATTGAAAGCTGGACTGATTGCTTTCCATCACTTCCCTGGCAGGCACACAGGGATTAATATCATGAAAACCATCTTGCATCTACTAGATTGTGCAGGAGTGACTCACAAGGTATGTATGGGTTGATTATATCTTTTTAGTTCACTTACTTTTTCCACATAGGTTGGTGATTTTACTCTCAACAACGCAAAAAACAACAACACAGGCATGCAAGAGCTGTCCCTGCTCCTTGCTGCACATTGTAGGAGTCTGTGGCTCTCTATGTTCATAAATCCTCCTTTTGCAGTATTCTAGGTGTCCTCAATCATCCAGCATCCAGTCCATTCCATTTGATGTGGTCCAGTTTAAGTCCAGTTTGATTTCTGACCAGAAATTCACTTATCCAACCAGAAATCTATGTAATCCGGTCTGGATTATGCTGGTTTTGGTCCAGAATACCTTTATTTTGGTTCAGACTTATCATTTCTTGCTTATTCATTGATGATTATGCTTATCCTTTACTTTCAGAATGTGTTCTGATGTGTTTAGACATGTACCACATATATCTGTTATTTTCTTGGTTATAGTTTTGGGTATGCCTGGACTATAAATTTGTACCAATATTCCTAGAATATCATCTTGCACTCGTATGCCCTGATCAACCATCATCTCTAAGTCTCCCATTATCATCAGCATCGTTGTCCAGACCTCGTTCTATCTGGAATATTGTTTCTTTATCTCCAGACCTTCTCCTAGTCTGGAATATTTGTTTTTGGGTCATTCTCATTGTCCGAATCATCTGGATGACTCTCCAGCGCTGCAGTCAGTCTCAGCAAACCCTTTTGCACTAACAACTTTACCTACAGAACCCCTGGGACAAATCTATTTGCCCTACCCCACCTTTTATTATTCTTACAATGTAGGATTGATTTTGATCTGATTGATCAATGTATCATGTGCTTCCCACACATTCTCAACATCTGTTCTGGCCACATTATCAACCAATACATTGACATCAACTTTGGGGCTGTCAGAAATGCCTGGGTTGATGGGCTTGACCCAAGTATCATCATCAACAAGGATACTTATATTGAGGCTCTCCAACAGGACCCAGTCACCCTCAGCTGAGCCATAATCTGCATTGTGCACACCTGAAGCCTCCATTGTGAAGTGTTCAACAACACTCTGGCTACTGGCAACCAGATGAACTGGTTCACAGACAAGAAGGGCAAACTGATGGAGCTCCCCATACTTGAACTCTTGTGGGACATGAAGTCACATTGGGACTCTGTTTACCTCATGGTCAACTGTCTCTGCATTCTCAAGCAGGTAAGTAGCACACCAAATATCTCCTAAAGATGAGCCTGATTTCTCTCCAGGCTCTCAACTACTTCTTCAGGCTTCCAGCACATTGAAACATCACTGAATATGACCTTAATGAGATGCACTGGCATGTTTTGGAAGACTTGGAGATGGTTTTTGAGGTGAGTGTTTGCAAATGATTTCTTATCACTAGAGTGATGCTAATGTTTTTCACCCTCACCTTGTGACATGTTGTGGTCATGACTGCTCACATATGCCCTTGCTCTTGCCTGCCCTCACCCTGTGTTGCACCATGGTTGTGACCACCTATATATGTCCTCACCCCATGACTGCTTACATGCACCCTTGCCCTCTCCCACCCTTGTCTTGCACCACATCATGATCACAATCACTTGCATGTGCCTGTCCCCCTCTACCATCTCTCCCTCATATGCTCTCACCTTGCAATTACTTGCATGTGCTCTTGCCCTTGCTCACTCTCACCTCACTTCACACCATGGTCACAACCACTGCCCTCTATCACCTTGCCCTTGTGTGCCTTACCTCATGACTGCTTGGATATGCCCTCACCCTTGCCCACCCTCACCTTGCATCACATCATGGTTGTGATTACTTGCATGCACCTGTCCCCCTCTACCACCTTGCCCTTGTATGCCCTCATCTTGCAACCACTTACATGCACCCATTCTTCTCTACCACCTTGCCCTCATGCATCCTCACCTTGCAACCACTTGGATGGACCCTCACCCTCGCCCCTGCCCCCTTCACCTTGCAACTGCTTGGATATGCTGTCACCCTTGCCCCCTCACCTCGCATCATGTCATGGTCGCAATCGCCCATGTGTACCCATTCCCCTCTATCATCTCACCCTTGTGCACCAATGGCTTGCCAGATTCCTCATGTTGAGTGAGAGCCTGCCTCTTTTGTCTCATGCTGCACCATCATTTGAAGCTGTTATTGTCCAATGGGAGCATCTTGCAAGATCTGTGCCTTGTTGCACACCTTATATTGATGTTGGCCTCACTATTGCACAAGATGACTACCATTGAATGGGAAGAATGAATGCATACACAATTGCAATGTGTGCATGTGGATATACTTCCAACTCTCAACTCTTGGACTTTGTACTCATGATTCCATAGTGGTTGACCCTTCCATCCACCTTACTTGGATTGAAGTGAATTGGGAGCAAGAAGACATCACCAAAGTAAGGAGGATGATCTTAAAACTTGTAAGCCTACTCCTATACATGTCACCTCTCAAGTTGAAGACACTAACACCAATCTTTGGATGTTGCTATGAGCACTCATGAAGGAGTGTGTAAATGCGGGTTATTTATAAGGTGGTGTGACTATGGTTTGGGATAGGTAGGGAGAGAGGTTGGGGGAAAGCATGGAGCACTTGCTGACCCGGAATGGAAGCTGATATCTGCTGGATAGGGTGTGAGCTGCGATTCCCATTGAGTAGGAGTGGACTGCCAACACATAATGCATAGCATCATACCTGGCTGATAGGAGGGGGGTGTGACATACCTGGAATTATCTGCAGAATGGAGGAATGGTGTATTGTAGGAATGCTTTGTGTATGGCAGGTTTGGTTTGCATGTAGGGGGCAAGGATCTGAGCGTGTTTGTGAAGGTAGGTTAGGAAAGCATCAGTGGCCCATTGGCCTTTCACCTTGACGACCTCAAAGGGGATGTTGTGGAGTAGGTACTCTAGGGTGGAGCTGATGCAAATTCCATGTCCCTTGAGGGGTGGGATGCCTGCTCATTTTGCAGCTAGGTCAAGCATTTTGAGGAATTTTGCTTGAGTCAGCAGGTGGTAGCCATTTTTGGCACGGTGTGTGAAAAGGTGGAGGTTGTGTGGGGTGTTGTTGACAGTGAAGTGGTTCAATAAGGCTCAGTGAGGGTCTGCTGGTCCGTCTTGTTTCGCCCAGTTGATGTCTTCACCTTGGGGTGCAGACTTGGTATGGGGGAGGTGGAAGTTGGTGATTTCGAGACCTTGGTGGTCGTGCTGTATGCTGATGTGGTTTTGTGTGATGTGAGAGAGGGAGTTGAACACGTTTAGGTTATTTACAGTGAATTCACCTGTGCAGGCAGTGGTGAAGAAGGTTGTTGTTAAGCAGGCAAATACAGTGGCATCGATCGGGTCTGATAGGGAGAGTTGGCCATGGATTTTGATGATGATGTCAATGGTATATGGCTTGTGTGGGGGACACTGTGAGGAGGCTGGGGTGAGTACTTTTGCTGCTTTCACAAGGGCATCCATTTCATTTCAATGGAGGGGCCAGGTTAGCCTGTGGATGGTGTGCCAGGCATGTACTGCACTGAGGTAATTTGTGACTGTGCTGCCTGTGTATGTGCCTGCAAGGGTGGAGATGAAGGTTGATATGAGGTCATGGGAGGCAGGTGCGCACGCTTCTTCGGGGATGTTTTTGAGGTCACAAAAGGTGTGGTAGACGAGTAGGCCTGATCCATATGTTTCCTTGGTTGAGTCAGCCCAGGCATGTCTGATGACATTGTAGATGTGCTGTGTGTCAGATGGGGTTAACAGGGATGAGGGGCTGCATGCATTTGATGGGAGCCATTGGGTGAGATGGTCTTTGGCAGGACATTGTGGGTGGAGCTGTGGGGGGGATAGGGGGAGGGAGGAAGG
>JBBPLN010000916.1:0-11819 GCA_038089815.1 Sutorius eximius
GACTCTCGTGGTTGAACAGGATGCCGTTGCACGCATACATCCCATACGCTTCACGGTAGTTGACCGTGATCCAGTAGGCATACAGCTTGGCAACTCCGTATGGGCTGCGCGGGTAAAAGGGTGTCGTCTCGCTCTGGGGTGTTTCGGCGACCTTACCGTACAACTCGGACGTCGAGGCCTGGTAGAACCTCACATGTTTCTCGAGTCCGACGGTACGGACAGCGTCGAGAAGACGGAGGGTGCCCAAGCCGTCGACATCGGCTGTATATTCGGCCATCTCGAACGAGACCTTGACGTGAGATTGAGCGCCGAGGTTGTATATCTCGGTAGGGAGCACTTGGGCGAGGATGTACACGAGATTGGTGCTGTCGGAAAGATCACCGTAATGTAATCTGAACTTGTTGGGACCTTGTCAAAGCTGATAAGACGAGATCAGGGACTTGGACAGGAAGCACCCACGCTCATGCTGATCCGCATATAGGTGCTGGAGACGATTGGTGTTGAAGCTCGAAGAACGACGGATGATGCCGTGCACCTCGTATCCTTTTTCGAGGAGGAGTTCGGTGCTGCGGTGTAATGTCGATGGATGATCACAACGATGGGCTAAAGCAACTCACAGGTAGGAACCGTCCTGACCGGTTACACCTGCAATGAACGCGATGAATGAGGGCTCGAGATGGACCGTACGGAGTGTGATATAGATGACGAAATGGACAGATCACGAGCCAATCGACATCGCAACCATATCGAGTCTGCGTCGCTGCCCACACGACCGCATCGATGAAGAAGACGTACCGCTAATCAGGGCCACTTTCCTATTCCTATACTCCTCTGGAGACGGGAGAGTGAGCTGAATCAAGGGAGAGAGGGTTGCCATGGTCGGAGGATCGTGGTTGGAGATGAGATGAAGAGGCGGGAAGGAATTAAGATGGGCGAGTGGGACTATGGAACTTTAAAGGGATGATTTTGATGGCGACGGTGATAATCAGAGACTCTGTGCTGTTCACAGTGACTTGCCTCGCGTTGATGGAACGACTAACGTGATGATAAGAGCTCCACAATTTGAGGGCGTCGCTGTCAGCGTTTGTTATGCCGTCGTGTCCTTGACGTGTGCCGTCAATCGCGATAGCCAGGGACTCAAATCACGATCAAGTTTGTACACTCCCCGTTGCGTATAAATCCGTGTTGGGCAACCATCAGCGCCAGTGAGAATAGAACAAAGGCTGGATGAGAAAAAAAAGTGAGCCGCGGAATGGTCTTTTTTTTTCCAGTACCGCCGATGGGGCTCGAACCCACAACCTTTGCCTTAGGAAGGCAACGCACTACCATTGTGCTACGACGGCTCGAGATTTATCGGTACAGCGAACGTATACGGCTACGACAAGCCAAGGGTGTATTCGGAACATCAGGTCCTTGTGAACTGTAATGAACGTGCTCGTGTATCCGAGCACACATCCACACGCAGACTCCATCCAGCGCTCTCTCTCCTCTCTTCTCGTCCCCCACTACCTTCCCCAAGTTATCTCCCCAGGGGTTCTCACCTCTCTAGAAAGCCCTTGGCAAACAGCATGCGGTCTTCTAGTACTCCTCGCCGCACCCGATCACCATGTGGGGGTCCGTCAATACGTTGAAAACGGCGGTCGAATACTGGCCCTTGGCGTGAATGCCAGAACGTCACAAGGACTATTCGGTCTGTATGGTACCGCGTCGACCTTTGGAACGGTGGGCCTCGGCCTAGGACTCGTCAAGGACACGAGCACTCTTCGGTTGGTGGACAAAAAGGCGTCGCTCTATCTCTCTTTTCCATCACAAACCTCCACTCCCACCACCGTGAATTATGACATGAAAGACATCCCAACTACGCGCATACCATCTGCCTCGCTCGATCTTGTGGAGGGGATACGCGTGCTCGGACGGTATACGGCTAACGATGCGCCAGCAGGGGCACTAAGTGAAAGTGGCTCCGTTGCGCTTTGGTCGTGCTCACCGCCTCTCCCTGAGCAGTTGCTCGTCCCGACGTTATCCGCCCTCGGTTTGCGGTTTGACTTTCCGGGCTCAGCCAAAGACCAGCAGCCTGGATCCAGTCTTCTTCCCCAGTTACTTCTTGCTCATCCAAATAAACGGGATATCCTTCGTCGTATCGTACACGGCTTGTTTCCTGATCGAGATTTCGGGGCCGTTTTCTCGACGCTTGCGCTCAAGGATAGTCCCCACGAGGATATTCCTACGAAGGGTGCCCTCTTTCCAGACGAAATGGACGTTTTTCACTTCCACTTTGTTCACGAGCTCCCTGCCGCCGACCCCGCGTCTGGACACCCCATTCTCAACTTGATTTCAGACGCCCACAGGGAGGACGTCAAGCACGTCGTTCTCACTGCTCAACCGTTGTCCATCAAGCAAGAAAAACATTACACCCCATTCTTCTCACCCAGCGCATTCTTCAGGGCACTAGACGAATTTCGTCCCACCAGAGGGGTCGACGAACTTCTGATGGGTGATGTGCTTTTTTATGGTGAAGTCGTTACCAGCACACAGACGATGCTCGACAAGTGAGATTCGGCACTCCCCCTTCAATGTCTTGGCTCATTGTGTTGTACAGGAACCCAAAGTTCCTCCGTGCGCTCCCTTCACCCGTACTCTCTTTGGCGACAAAGCAGGTAGCAGGTCGAGGGAGGGGCAAAAACGCATGGCTTTCACCCGCGGGTAGCATGCTGATTTCTCTGAAGCTTACTGTTCCTCTAAGGAACGCTAGATCACGTGAGTCACTTCCATTTCATACCCACTGGCCCCAACCAAGGATGCTTTAGATCACAATTCTCGCGCCATCCTGCCATCGAATTTGGTCTTTATCCAATATTTATTTGCCCTCGCAGTCGCCGAAGCATGTCAGGTACTCGATCCTGCGAATAAATGGGCACCGAAAGTTAAACTAAAGTGGCCGAACGACATTTATGGAGAATTCCCATCCGAGAAAGTATGGAAGAGTGCAGAACTAAGGAAAATTGGGGGAATACTCGTGACTACAAGCTTTGGAGGGAATTCAGTAGACATTATCATCGGTATGTGTATGTCGAGAACTTCTCTGGTTGGGTGTTCATGGGTGCATTTAGGTTGTGGGTTAAACGTTTTAAACGAACCTCCGATCGGTTCGCTGGCACAGCTAGAGGCATTGACGCGTGGACAAGGGATGTCTTCAAGCCTCACTGTTGAACGCGTAGCTGCTGCTGTTCTCACCACGTTTGAGGGTATATGGAACTTGTTCCTCGATGAAGAGAACGAAGGCTTCCAGCCCTTTATGGATCGGTACACCAGCTGGTGGCTGCACTCGTGCGTCGAATGTCTTTCTTCTTCACGATCACTCACTAGTTAATCTGTTTCTAGAGGCCAAGTTGTCACGCTCACTACTACAACCCCTCATACCACGGTCCGGATACTAGGGATCACCCCTGACCACGGACTTTTGCGTACAAAGCAGGTGGGTGGTGGGCAGTACATTGACCTGCAGCCCGACGGCAATAGTTTTGACATGATGAAAGGGCTGATCAAGACAAAGACGAACTAGTCTTGTCGATGGAACCAATGGGGTACATAGTCGGATTTTGCTGCAGGGTACTTTTACCTCAATCCTCATGTGAACGTACATGGTCCCCTAAAACTCTACTTTCACTGCGGCTGGTGCGACCATATTTTGTGCGCTGGCATCCAGGGTATACCATTCTTCGTAATATACGCACTGCTGCGGGTTGGTAGGACCCTTGTCGCAGCAAAAGTCAAAGACAGGACACCTCCCGCAGGGTGCTTGCGACCACCCTAGTGCCACACGCTCTTGCCTGATTGCCCGGTAGACAGAGGCGCCAGTGGGTATCTCGTTTAAAGCCAGGGTGGGTGATTTCTGGCGTTTGATGGAGACTTTTTTAGATGATGACTTCAATTTCGAGCGGGGCTTTTCGGTCTTATCCTCTGAATCCGTTTCTTCTGAACTTTCTGAGGGTGAACTGTCGCGTTTCTTCGACTTGCCTTCCCGCTTCTTTTTCTTACGAGTTTCCACCACTGATTCTTCAGAATCCGCACTCGAGTCCGAGTCATCATCCTTGGCCGATTTGTGCTTGCGTTTCTTCTTCAATCTCGATTCATCCGTTTCCTCGTCACTGTCACCTTTCCGTGAGCGCTTTTTCTTGTTATTTGAACGTTCGTTGGAATCGCTGTCCTCGCTGTCTTCCACCCGCCGCTTCTGCTTGCTCTTGTTCTTTGAAGAGCCTCGCTTGCGTTTATTGGAGCCCGAGCGTTCTTCGTCACTCTCTCCGGAGCTCGAACTTGAGTCGACATCAGATTCTGCCTTGGGATCCCATGCTGAGGCCGCAAAAGCGGGGATCTACACCATCATGAGTCATACACGACAATGCGATGGTACCAATCAACACCTTTTCGATCTCTCCATCAAGCTCGAGCACGCGAAGAAGCATCTCTACATGTTCGACACCCAGTTCTGTTTCTGTTATTTTGCTCTTGCTCAGAAAATGTTGTATCTGCTGGGCGGACGGATAAGAGGGCGCAGCACCTATCGCATAAAGACGTTGCTGGCTGTGAGAAGAGCGCTTTCCTGATTGTTTCGGAAACGACTGTGTTTATGGTGAGGAATATTCGAGGTTATAAGACACGTGTACACACGCGATCTCGTATGTAGTGGAGACAGGCAGTTGACAAAAGCTTGATGAATTCGACGTCGAGTTCATTATCCGTATACCAGGGTCCGCCGGTTAGCTCCACGGACGGTTCAAGGTGCGCAAGCATGTATATCTTCCGAGTTGGATGCTTGTGGAGACGGTTAAATGGATCAGAGTGGGAACTGGACGCGACATACGCGTACTGCTTTGATTGATTTTACGAGTTGTTTTTGAACGAGAGATTTTAGGCAGCGGTCGATCACGGTCTGATGCAGCTCGGTTTTGGCTTTGAGATGCTTGGTCCAAATGCCTGTCAGGAGGTACGTGAGCTCCTGAGGACGCGTGAACGAGAAAGTCTATACCTTCGTTTCCCGAGGCTTGGATATGGCCAAGCACCATGGCCTCTTCGCCACTCATGTCTTTTTTCCTACCGGAAGAGCATCCATATCAAAACACGCCAGCGAAAAAGGTCCTTGAGAACGCACACGTCCATCTCCTTCTTCTTCACAGCACGGAAAGCGGTGACCCCACCGGAGCTCGTCATGACTTTGAACATGCCCTGAAAACCTGTCATCCCTCTGGTACATATGCGACAGAGAACGACTCACTGCCCCGAGTAAAAAGTTGATCGCAGCAGTGCGGGCACTTCCATCTGCGATAAGTTTCTCGGCATCCTTGATGGATAGCGTCTAGACTTGTCTTGAGAAAACGTTGGTACGAAAGAAATCGGATCCGGACCTTGTCACTTGTTGCGAGGGCTGCCTGGTGAAGCTTGAGCTCGTCGGGGTTGAGCTTGCGTCCGCTCATATTTCGATGTGGATGTAATCAAGACTGATACCACACGTGATATTTACATCGCTTCCTCGTTCGAACTGACCATGATCAACGACATGAACGGAAACACGAACCGAACGACGGCCAACAGTGTAGAAGAGAGCCTTTCTAGCTACTTTCAGAGGAGCACCGCAATCGTCAGACAGTATGCTGACCAGCAAGTATCTTCGTTTCCGCCCGCATCTGCATTCATGACAAGCGTCGCCCTTTTTCGCTAGGATCGAACAAGACTACGCCCAGCCCCTCTTAATTTATGCTTCTGTTAAGTTCCGGGAGAGACCTGTTACAATGGTATCCCTCTCGCTCCTCTGCATACTTGAAGGTGTATGAATGCTCTCGCAGACTTTCCTTTCCGTCTATGCTAGTCTTTCTCTGCTCCCTCTGTTATCATTCGTGTGCGTAGACGTATTTATTGAATGCCCTAAGTCACTCACAACCCTTTGCGTAGCGGTCTTACCGTATTCGCGTTTTCCTCCATCGCGTTCCTGGCACTCATTTGCGCAGCTGTCGCATTCATTACCGTCGAAGTCATTCTTGGTGCGTAGCCATTTCACCTGATCCAATTGCCGTTTTCTGACTGGTACCGGATACACAGTGGCGTGTTTTGTCTTCGTGTTATGGTCCCTTTTCATTGCAGCGACCTTCATAACGGCGCTCGTCGTCGTCGCCTATTGGACTACGCGTCTTGGAGTGCTCGTCTCCTACGAAGGCCCTTCTGGTGTCACGGACTGGGCGCTCGAAACGAAGCAGCATTTCTTTTATGCAAAAAGGCGCGAAGCGACCGAAGAATCTGACGAGTCTGCTGTCCTCGTTGACCATGACGGACCCAGCTCCAAGAAGATCAAAGTAGAAGAAGAAGAAACTACACCCAACGACTGACTCTTTCACTTTCCTTATTCTTTGCCGCTCGCTTTCCCTCGTACGTGTAGTCCTCGTGCAACGCACCAAGTTTCAGCTAGTTGTCAGCCCTCGCCTTAATCGATAGGTTCCCCGTGATGTGTCAAACCTGCTGTATTATACACCCGAATGATGATGTACCAAGCGATCCGCGGCTGTACCAAACGGTTTTCTCCATCCTTGTTCGTGTGGTGCTAAATTGGTCCCCCCACTCAGAGTAGTCTCAAAGCTTCGAGCTCAAGCTTCCGCTGTCGTTCAACCGGGAGTTGTATAACACTTGCCACATGCGAGGACACGGGGCTTGATTCAACATAGGTCCTTGCCAGGTGTCAGCGAGAATGGTGTCGTATCATTTTATCTGTTGGCAACGTTCAACTTCTGGACTCGAATCTATCCACTAGGCCGCTACATTTAAGTCCCGTCCTGCGTGATGATCGCTATCAATATCGTTGGCAGCACGGAGATTCCACCTTTACTCGGCGCGTACTACGTACCAATAACACGTACTCCGTGGACGGTACGTACTAGTCTGCCTCGCACGCAGCCACACCATATGAACCGGACGAGCATATATGCTTCTATGACATTTATCCCTGACTCGGCTCATGTAATGCCTGCGTTGATGGTTTGCCTTATCATCGATCATCCATGGCTTGGCGACCATACCATGTAGTGATGCTTACCGTCCTGGGATATTCCAGGATACGTCCGTGGTGAGTTGAACTAGGCAGGTCTGTGATGTTCCGACTTCCAAGTTGCAGTGTGTGAACGTCGGTTCGGAACCATGGCCATCAGGTTGTCTCGATGCCCTCATCGCAGTACTTGATGCGGCTTGCGTTGACGTACCATCTCGTCCCTTGTATCTACGCATACGCGATCAACCGCGAAGTTCTTCCTGGAGACAGTGCTGAGTCGGGTTCGTCGAATTTGTTACGTGACCAAGTCCCACTGGGCGTTTCGGCGCGGTCGCTTGACCCCTACCCCAGCAAACCTCGAATTAGCTTCAATGGAGACGGCTCGTTCAAGTTGACAATCTTTTCCGACATTCATTTCGGAGAGAACCCTTGGGACTGGTGGGGACCAGAGCAAGATGTTAAAACCAACACGTTGATGGAGACGTTGTTGAACGTCGAAACACCGGATTATGTGTATGGCCTTGGCACGGTCTCCTGTGTATTCAGTGGAAGGCGCTGACGATTGTTGACCAGCGTGATTAATGGTGATCTCATCACGGGAGAGAGTGAGTCAGTCGTGTCGTTCATCAGTTTCAAAGATTCATGGACGTCCAATCGCAGACACGTTTCGCGAGAATTCCACATCCCTGATTGATTCTATTGTGCGCCCATTAAACGTGGCGAGGATACCGTTTTCTTCCACTTCTGGGGTCAACAATTTGTATTTTCGTCAAATTTCTCTTAGGTTAAACTTTCCCCGCAGAATCATGACAGCGATATCAACATCACGCGGGCCGGTGAGATCGCTCGAGAAATAGCGATATCTCCCCTGAGCTATACACGGTTTTCTCCACCTGGAGTAGGGGGCGCGGGTGGACCCGGAAATTACTGGGTTCCCGTCTACGAGAAAGTGACAGGTGAGCTGTAGTGTTGGTCGTTCTCCACCGACTCCAATGGCACTGATTTCTCAGATCACAGCCCTGCATTGGTAATCTGGTTCTTTGACTCGCGAGGTACGCGTATGAGGTCAACTGGGGCTCATAGAACAGGCACTCAGGCGAGTTCCAGGCGGCGTGTACGAGGATGGTAGCCACATGCCAGACTGGGTGGATTTGAGTGTCGCCGAATGGATTAAAAGCGAGACAGAGCGTATGAATGCCGTCTGGGGAGAGCCAGAACGGAGAAGCGCACTCGCTTTTGTGCATATACCTCCGTATGGTTTTTTTTTCGTGCCTCTCGGATTGGCACTCGCTGACGCATTAGAAAAAGACACGTTATCCAGGCCGTCCAAGAAAGTTTGAATAGTACCATGAACCCTGGATTGAATGGTATGTAGGTTCGCCCGCCCTACGTATCAATGAGTCCCGATTGTGTGACCGTTTTGAAGCGGATGCACTGGGACAAGGTTCCACGCAGGCTTCAAGTGACCCTGCATCGCTGGGTAGGGACAATGAATTTTGGTACGCGTTGAACACCAACGTGAAGAATCTACGCGCGGTTATCTCCGGTCATGGTGAGGTCTCTGGATAGACGAAATGTGAAGTGAATGACCAGGCTCCTAGATCATGGAAATGAATGGTGCGCTCGTGAGCCAACCCACGATGTAATCTTTTGCTTCAGTAAGCACTCGGGGTGTGTTATTCATCAGCTGTCTGTTTCGAAAGTAATTCATTTCTGTATCGAGGTACGGAGGGTATAGCGGTCCCAAATGGGGAAGAGGCGTTCGTTCCTTGGTATTCCATTCAGCAGATCCTTTGGAAGGCATAGAAACGTATGTCACGATGGAAGACGGCACGCCACATGCTAGGGTGATCCTGGACGAGTACTACATGTAGTCGCAAAGCTTACATTGGATCGATTCTTGTGAATCAGAGTTCAATCGGATCAAAGATCTGCAGGCATTGGGATTCCCCCTTGAAAACCTGAAGGTGATATGAGGACCCCAAGGGAAGTTCATAGCGAACACGCGGCATGATTCATCTAATAGGTCTTGTCATCGCAACGTTGTGTTTCCGTGGCCATCCTCGGGTGGGCTGACAGGTTGAGCTCAATCTCTCGTGCCAGTTTGTACGGTGTCGAAATCTGCCAGTTCGCATTTTTATGTACGAGCGTTTCCGTCTGACAAGGTTACCGTGAGACTTCAGGTAGGTGAACGATCAACAATCATATGGACCCGAGGATCCGGTAATTCCGACCCATCCAGGTGTATACTGTCGCGTGGGCCGTGGATCCGTATTTGTTTCCGATGTCAGCGTACTTGACACAGCGCACTTCTGTGCCATGCTAGCCGCGTTTCGCAAGCTGTGGTTCAGTTGCCATGCGAACATCTCCCTGGCGTGTCCTTATTACATTCCAAGGTGATTCGCAATGGTTCTAAAGCACCACACTGACAAATATGACTTTTGGTCCGCCCTCAAAGCGTAGCGATTGTGAGTCGGTCCAACACGACCGTTTCACGTGCTGATGGTACCTGAAGACAGCCATCTCCCTTGTTGTGAGTTGTTCAGTTGAACATGTATGAAAGATGACTCAGTACCTCCAGTATTGTATCAAGTTCATAGTTCAAACGTATGTCACTATTTCCCGACTTATCTCCCGCGTTTCTCATGTCATCCTCTCCAGGTTTTATGCTCATAGAGTGTGGATCAGTAAGTTCATGTTCGCAAAGTCTCCAGTTTTGCGTAACATTAACCTTGAAGTCAGCAACCGGAATATAGTCATTACATCGGCGGTGGTATGACCTATCGATTATGTAGGGGTAGGTTGAAATTGAGTTTCAGATAGCTCGTGTCTACGACTCTACAGTTGGGTATGTCAGCTCTGTTACTCAGGGATTGTCCTCACTGCTGTCTACAGTATTCGGGCCGAGTACATTGACCTTTCTGCTCTCTGCTGTTCATCAAACACCCCAGTGAACGCGGTGGTTGTTGCTGAAGTGTCCACATCTGGAAACGTCTGTTCCCTGTACGTCTGGTTGAATAACTATTGAACAGTGCCCCTACACCGACTAACCTTGCCCTAAATTCCTCGAAAGTGCGTAACGTGTTCGATTTTCGATCTCACAATTGTGGATTAATCGGCGTTGTCGATTATGCGCCGTTATCTTCGGTCGCGAGTGCAGCTTGCGATGCCATGATTACCCTTTCTGTATTGTATTACTTGCGGCCAGCGAGCATTCGGTACGTCCCCATCTCCATGCGGCAGATTCATTTCTTTTGCATAGGGGGCAGAGTTTTATCAAGAAATTGGTAACTCCTGGTGTCGTATTGAACAAATGTAAGTTCGAACCTTCACACACAGACTGAAATACTCAAGTCCCACAGCATACGTGAACTCCATGCTCAGCGTGTAAGTGAAGGTGCATTACTTGACATTATGAATTGACTGAACATCGTGTCATGGCAGGCTAAATGCACGGAAGCTAATTCGCGACCAACAGGACCACGAGCCAACTCTATAGAAATGCCAAGAATTCCCACTTTGACTAGTATACGCGGTGGACAGTAAGAGTCCATGTAAGTCTATCGATTTCGGCATTGCTCACCATGCGCATTTCTGAACGTATGCCTGGTGTCGACCTTTTTTAATATTCATTGCACCTCCATGTCCGGCAAAATAGCGTAGTGTATGCACAAGGATCGTGAAATACAATACCCCCATAATGCACGAGTTTCCCAGTCATCGTGGTCCGATCTATTTTGAAGACGAAAATATTGACGTCCATATAAGCACACCGTCGGCTCTGGCTTTCAAGAGTGAAATCAAGTCATCCGTTCCGAACTTCGCCTTGCCGCGGGTCTTGGAAAGTGTGTGGACCACCCAAGTTCTAGCATGCCCATATGAAACGGGAAGAACAGATATCGTTGGAGTGCGTACACTTGTCGTTCATGGGGCTACATCACGCAAGCTGGCACTTGGCCCATTTACTATAGCCCATAGGAAGAAATGCCACCAGGGAACAGGTGTACTGTGCTGAACATTCACATCTTTTTGAGAGGAAGAATCAATTCCACATTTCATTAGTGTGTTCACATTTTACCCGTGACTCTATGGAATCGATTTAATCGACGTGAAGGCCGGGAAATTGGCGACACCGCTCGTGAAGGATGTGAGAATGTCTCAGTATGACCATGGGCTGGAACCCGCATTATCATATTGTGTAGTGCCGTCGAGCATGGAAGGCAACGTCGTGATCAGCATCCATCGATCTCTATTTACATATGAAACCAGCATGGTTTCACATCAGATAATGTGACCGGACGCTGCCAGAACGTTCAGGAAGAAAACACCATCTCTGCGAACTGCATCATATACTGGAATGAGTCTAGTGCAGAGTAATGCAAGTTGATAATATGCCTTATTCGATTACGTTAGCTCTCGACACTTGCCTTCAAAACGAAATGCGCTTACCCTGTGTTCGGAGGGATGTACACCTCGAACGTCCGTGCGGCCGGATACAGCGCCTGAGCACCCGCAGGAATGCTCGTGTAGTTCGCGCCAGGAGGTACTGCGTAGCAGTTTCTATAGCAAAACACGAAGTCCTTATCTCCAGTCAGCTTCGAAAAGAGCGACACTGGTCAATATCTATTCGGATACGACGGTTCAACCGTATCACATACGATGAGCACATCTCCCGTGAATTGAGGTGCCGCCGTAATGTTGTTCGCGATAGTGAACAAAACACCTTGGGACACTGGTTGCTCAACCGAACGTGCATAATCCAATGTAGCTTGCAGGTAATATGGGAAGT
>JBBPLN010000917.1:0-11817 GCA_038089815.1 Sutorius eximius
TAGCGCAAGCCTGGGGTGGTTTGTCTTTGCGATGTTCAACAGTCGTGTGATGAACATCATGATGTCCTGAAATTAAGTGAGCACTTTCGAGAGAAATATGAAAGACAATATACCTCGATGTCTGTTCACCATGGTTTGTATTCGGCAAAACTGTCGAAAAGGCGGAGTTTGTGGGAGGATAAGTCAGCAATACACAAAACCCAATGTCCCAGGGATGGTCGGAATATCAGAATGATCCATATGGTTTTTGTCCAAAAACATGTGTGCTGAGTGACTCTCCAGAAATGGGTGTCGTCGTCATGTCAAACATGTGGCAAGTCATGTGTTGAAAATATGGCATAGGGATGACCTTTGGACACGTCAGTGGTTGCAAAGAGAAGTGCGATACAGCCATTGACGCAGACATCATTGATGCAGGAAGTCGAAGTGGCAAGCATGGATATGTCCTCATGACTAAATCTGATTTTCCGTAGTCCATACTTCACGAAATCTAATTGGTTCATCACGGAGTCACGGGTCGGTATGAGAGCAGGGACAGGGGTCAGATCTATAGTGATATTCTGTGCCATTCATGTTAGTCACCGCAACCGAGTGGGGTATTGGCAGGGATGGGGCTTACAGTTGGCGTGTCCCATACAATTTCGACACTTAGGACGGATAACTCATCAACTCCGTCATGGCCAGTGGATGGTGTTACGAGTTGGTCTACCGAGTATACTTTTCCTTTCCTACAATATACTTCTACCCGCTTCATTCCGCTAGTGACACTTTCCATAGCCTCGCCCAGGATTCCCCTGGGATTATTCCTCATCTCTATGGACACCACCTCCTAAGGCTATTCTCATTACATAGCCTCATGATCTCCTTTACCAGTATCTCAGTTACATCTTGATTGTTACCCTTTGCACCACCCTCATGGGCTGTGTTTCATTTTGTTACTTTTCACACCGCCTCCATAGGCCGTGCTTCATTTCGCCAGCTTTAGCCACAGCAAGCTGTGGAACCCTTCGCCCAGTGTAGTACTTAAACCTTAGCCCTCCGACTAACTTCGGGCTAAGCTAGTTCCCCTCTGTAGTACCTACTGCCTCACGCAATCCAGAACTTGCTTCCTCCTCTTGTCGTCCACGACTTACAGGTCGGAGTCCACCAATCTAGACAGCAGTTCTAGGGGAAGGCCAACATCGGTCTCACCTTCGTCGTTCCTCGCAAGGAACTCCTTGTTCAAACAAGGCCATGCTAAGCCAAGTCCCCTCCATCACTTCGCTACCAACTGCTTCGTTTAACAGAGGCTACGCTTGTCCCTACCCAGGCCAAGCGTAACAGATGGTTCTGCAGTGAACACAGGTAGTTCATCGGCCCCGTCATTGTGGACAAACAGATTCTCAACCCTTACTGCTGGTGGGCCATCAATCTTGTCGTCATGATTGTGTGACTGCTGCGTTAGGAAATCAAGGAGAACGGCATCCTCCGCATCGAGAGTCACAGTGTTGTCTGCAATGGGATCTTCTGGGGGGGCTTCTGCTGTTGTCATATTGACCCAAAGGAGAGATGTCTTGGGAACACCATCAGACAATTGGACAGCCAATGTAACAGCTCCATTGACATGAGCATCAAGCCAGGACTTCGATGTTAACAAACTTGACCATCAAGGCAGTAGAGTCAGAAGCTGCTCACGGCGAAGTTGAAGAGTGAGGCCGAACATTTCATCTATAGAAGAGTCAGTAGTAGATCACTGATCGGCAATGTGCCATACTTCCTGGGGTGCGAAGGGCAAGTTCAACCACAGCCATCTTGTCACCAAACCACCGGCAAAGGTTGTTGGCCTCCATACCTAATCGGCGTTGTTCTTCAAAACACCGGTTGCATTTGTGCATGGCCCGGATGCCAGCACGAACATCCTTGTCATCTAGCCAGCATGGAATTTGTCCAATTGAAGGTGCAATCCAAACGTCTTCCATCAGCAACTGATCATTTTGAAGGTCGTTCAGCTTGGTGGAGAGAGGAGTGGGGAGCAGAATAGACCAGGATTGATTGTACAGTTCCTTGAGCTGCTTGCAATAGTTATTGAATTTGCGGATCGCACTCATCAACGCAGGCTGGCGCTTAGCAATTGCCTTTCGCGTTTGCTGGTGAAGCTTGGTACCTGGAACAAATGAGAGCAGAACAACGATTTGATGAAACTACTAACCAAGTGCTTTCTGCGCTCCTCCAATAGCTTGATCCAATTTGTCCCATTTGAAAAAGCTACCTATCACCCGTTTGCAAATATTGATTTTCAAGTTGCACGCCAAGAGGAGTGTCTGAACAAACTCCAAGGGAATGTCCTTCAGCTTGGGAAATTTGTCGCTTACATTGAGGGATGAATAAAGTACATCCACCTTGGCCATTAAGTGGTCGTGTGTGCACTCCAAACTCCCCAAAGCTTCCAATGTTATTTCAGATACATCATACTTCTTGATCTCGGCTTTTGCAGACTGAATGGCATGGTCGGCAGTGTTGATGTCAGCTTGGAGTGCTAACACTGTATCAAGTTCTTTCTTGAGGTGTGCAGGAGCATCTAAGATTTGGTCTATATTTAGCACATATTGATCTAGTCAGGGGACATACAAGCACGAATGGATAGTTGCGACTCCCTTTGGGAAGCCCATTCCCTTCGTAATTCATTGATTGGCACACTGCATTGTTCAACGCTTTCCTGAGCCATTTTGCCTTGTTCCTGTACCCTGCGACGAAGGTGATGCTTGATCCAATTGCTGAGATCCATCCACATCTCGTTGCCAACTGCAGACGCTTGTCGATCAATCAGCCAAATGCGGCGCTGACACTTCAAGAAGCCAGTAAATCTAGTTGCAATCGAAATTAACAGAGGCTTACTGAGGAGGAGCGCTCAATTCCAATGAGCTTGATCATGCATGACCACAGCCGTTCAGTACCCTCTCCATCGGACAAGCCGAGACCGATAGATAGGCGGGGATTGAAGGCAAGTTGACATGCCCATTCGTGACCATAGGTGTGCATGGCTGTGGTGGAGAAGCGAATGCGACCCAGAACGTCCTCAGGAAGAATGTCATACTTATCAAATCATATTATATTACATGTTTGACGGAGTAGGTAAGTACCCACCAAAGAAAGTGTCCTGTCCAACACGCAACCCACATCATACAGGATTACTACTGTGGCGCTAGGCAGCAGCAAGGAGAAAAGATGTGCAATGAGAGTGAGGGCGTACTTTTGTTGTTTGCCGGGGGTGTCGATGTTGGCAAAGAATAACAGGATGTCATGACAGTATATCAGTGCCATGAGCCCTGTGTCATCGAAGCTTTCCATAGACGTTTTCTGCTTCTTTCCGTCCGTGGCTTCATAGGATGCTTCGCACAAGTCTATGGCTTCATCAGGAACAGCTGTCGCACGTCGAAGCAGGAGTGGCTTCTTCCATTGCTGTGCAACACAAGAACCCATGGCATCGACGTCTTTCTTGGGAAGGAAATAGACTGGTTCATAGAATGGGGGGGAATCACCAGTGGAACAGCGATGGCAGTGATGGAAGTTGCTGTCCGTGGCTACGTGGATATCACCGCCATCAGCAAGATTCCTGCCGAATATGGTACCACTGAAACAAGCCAGGCAGCGTTGGATGAGGATTTGGGCACAGCTACCGGCGGTTAAGGGCAATTGATTGGAAAGTATGTGGCCTGGAGTGGTGGGGGAAGAGGCAACATGGAAGGGCAACATGAATAATTGTTTTTGTGGTGTCACAAAGGTTGTAGATTGAGGGGTGCTGGGTACGCTGGCTCCTAGAAGTTTCGACGACTTGATGCGATCTCGGCATGCTTGGAGTGACTTATCTATCTGACGCTCCACTTCTATGTGGAGGATGTCATACCATTGTACAGCAAACCTGAGACTACACCGGAAAGGCTCCTGGATGGCCTCCTTCTGCATTCAAGTCAGATGGTAGCAGTAATCAGATTGACTAACACATACATCTTTATTTACCATCCAAAATCCTCACCAAATGTAATGTGTGTGTAATGCCGCTGAAAGAGCATTGATTGCATCACATGATCACTCAAACAGTGCCCAATAAAATGCTAAGAGGTCGACAGAAACAGCCATACGAGGCTGGGAAGGAGTGGTAGGGAAAAGGCCAAAGTGCACTAGAATTTGGGGAGTCGTTGAGCAATCACAGGCCATGACCTCAGTGGTGACGAAATCTAAACACAATTAGATGTGATTAAGGCGACATGATGGAAAACTTACAGTCAAAGAATAGACACATGATGTGAGTAGGGTTGTGAGAACACTGGATGCATTTGCAAAGAGAGATGGATGGGGAGGGTGGAAGAAGGGGCTTGCCCAGTGTTCGAGATGCATAGTGCAGATACGGCTGCATCAATGTCGGAATGAGACGCTTCCAGTTCTGACATAAATGGTCTGCAGTGGGATCTGGATGGATGCAGCACTTAGGGATTTGATGATGGGGGGGATGATCAGGCTGAGCTGCATCTATGTCCATCTCAGCCTGAAGTTCATCGATTGGAACATCCTGTTGGGTGAAATCAAAGCCAGATGGATTGCAGACATCATCACGGTTTTCACCTTGCCGGCAAGGTGCTTGAAGCTTTTCAAGCCAGGCAGCTAAGCGGCGATGCTGAGTGGATTGACCAGCAATCTTGACAAGCTTCTGAGTCTTGCTCTTGTCATGGGAATGTAGAGGACTCTGGAAATGTTTGCCGAGTCCCTTGGAAACCAACTGAACATGACGTGTTTGAGGGCCATGGAGAGGCATGGATTCAGATGTGGGTTGAAACGAGAAGGAAAGAAAGGAAAAGAAAAGAAGTAAGGGAGGACCAGTGAGCAGAAAATAGGGTGACAAGATATGGAAGTTCCGCCGATCATCCGTCAACATTGAGCTGCTCATGCAAGGGCTGGGAGAGGCCAAGAGGATGTTGTACACCAAGTTTGTGTGATGATTCGAAGAGGTCGAGAGGATGTCGCATGCTAGCTTTTTGTTTAAGATTTACAATGCGTAGCTCCAATGAGGCCTAAACAAGGCCCAAACGAGGCACACTGCATATTTGATGTTCCAAGGCCCTCAAGATGCGCCATCTAAGAGACATATTTTTACCTACAAAGGAAATTGGTCTCTAAGACCCCATAAAGTGCTGCCTGAAGTGAAACTTTCAGCTACATGGTTCAAGCCCCGAATCTCCGACTGAAGTATGACACTGCCACATGACACAGCCGCCTGTGGCTCAACCCCTGCATCACACAGCAGCCATTTTTGAGTCACAGTGTCTAAATTAGTCACTACCCCTAAAAATAACACAAAAAGCATACCAAATATACCATTTGAACTAGATATAAGGGCTGGCCAGGCAACCACAATCCATCAATCATGCCCCACATCTCTCAGCATCAGAAATTGCTTGATGCACTCTCCACAGCCAGGCAACACTTAGAATTGCACATCTATTTGGAAATCCTTCAAGAGGAAATTTCAGATGTAGAATCCTCTAGTGTTCATAACACTAATGACACAACTTCAAACTCATCATCCAACACAAGTGGCTCAGAATCCAGTCCAATTGATTCTATTGTCTCCAGCTCCCCTGATCTTTCAACACTGGCCCTTCTCACAGATTATCATGGGATACTCATTGCACTGGAAGATGAAGTTGCGAAAGCACATGTTCTTCAAAACCACCCCCCTTCTACACATATCTCTCAACTTCCCCTTCTTGATGAGTGGCGATTTGACAATCCAGAGCTCTTTTGGCACAAGCTGAGAGTCTCACCACATGTTTTCACCAATATTGTCAAGCTCATTGAAAATCACCCTATCTTTCACAACAATTCCAACAATGCACAACTTCCTACTTCTATTCAACTTGCCATATTCCTCAATGCTGCAGGGCATTATGGTAATGCAGCCACTTCACAAGATATGGCAGAGTGGGTTGGTGTCTCTGTAGGCACTGTTCACAACTGCTACAAGCGAGTGATGGTTGCTATTTTGCATCACCATGATGACTTTATTCACTTTGATCTCAATCTACCAAAGGATCATCAGGAGAAGAAAAAGGCCCAGAAATATGTGGTGGAAAGGACATATGCTCAGTGGAAAGGAGGTTTTTTATGTGTTGATGGAACAGCATTCAAGCTTTTTCAAAAACCTGGCTGGCATGGGGAGGGGTTTTTTGATTGAAAGTCCAACTATTCACTCTCCAATCAGGTAAGTGGTATTTGTTATTTTATCAGATGACTTAGTTGTTTTCAAGATTGTGATCTTCCCACACAATCTGCGGATTGTTGACTATACCATTGGTGTTCCTGGAAGTCTTCATGATGCAACAGCATTTCAACACACTCGGATTGCACACTCTCCAGAGCAGTTTTTTGGCCCCAATGAGTGGCTTTGGGCTGATAGTGCATATGGATGTCATCCATGGTGTATTGTTCCATTTAAGAGGTCAACCGAGGGGACTCTGACAAGATCACAAAAAACCTTCAACTATCACTTGTCCAAGGTATGTTTTTTTAAATAACTACTCACAGTGTTAATACTGGCTGTTAGGTGTGTGTTCATTCAGAACACCTCTATGCATCTGTCAAGGGTCGATTTCAATCACTACGTCATGGCCTGCTCTTGGACCTTCAATTTCTGGAGCTGGACTTGCAGCTCCATCTTGCGCAGCTCAGCCTGCATCATGGCTTTCTCATGCTCCATCTGCCTTAGCTGCATCTCACACTCACGCTCATGACTCATCTTGTTGTCCTGGTGTTTCTCTTGCTGTGACCACCGTCTCAGGTCCCTCTCTGCACTGTGGTCTTGTGCCTTCTGATCTTGGATGGCTTGGATGGCTAAAAATATTGTTTTTGATGTATCAGTGGCCTGTCCGACAGCATCCGCAACAGACATGTGTGTATGTTTTCGGGAAGACTTGGATGTTGAGGAAGTTTCTGTGGGCGAGAACCAATCCCTCTGGTCCATGTCTTTGGAACTTGGCTTGGGTGTGGGCATTTTCCTCTTCAAATTGAGGCTCGCGAGGAGCCTGACAGGTGTGGCATCTGAGTTGGATTCGTCAGTAATGGGCATGGAAGTGGACAGTGAGTCAGGCTTCAGGAGTGGTTGCTTGCTGTAAGTCGTGCCAAGCTTGCAGGGAACAAGTGGGGGAGGTCGGGGCGGAACATAACCAACAGGATCGTTGAGGGAAATATACCTTGTAGTGGGGACAGTGGCAGGGACAGTGGTGGGGGCAGCAGTGGGAGCAGTGGGGGGCATGATGGCAGTGGCAGTGGCAGGCACGGTAATGCAGGAGGAAGTAGCAGGGGGAGGGGGGACAGCAGCAAATGAACCCAGGTCCATGTCATCATTGAATAGTGTGTCGTTGAAAATCGAGCTCAGCTTGAAGGCATACCTGTTCTGAATCGCCCAATCGTCAAGATTGTTGACCTCACAAACGGAGGCAGACAGAACAGGCAAGTGAGCGGGAGCACACATCATGGTAGCACACACCATATTGATGGTATTGTTGTTCAAGTGCACCCAATCATTGAAATTGTTGGCCTCACAGACAGGGACAGAGGGAGCAGTGGGAGCGTATGTTGTAACAGGGATGAAAGAGGGCGCTGTGGAAGTAGGAACTGTGGCAAGGACGAAAGAGGGCGCTGTGGGAGCAGGAACTGTGGCAGCAATAGTGGGAAATGCAGCGGGGGTAGCAATGGATGACATGGGAGTGGATGGGCCAGCGAGAGGGGGTGAGAGCTCAAGGGGAACACAATCCTCATGAGTGAGTAGATTCAGATGTAAATTGAATAGAGCCGCAGCCTGCGCAGCAAAGTTTTGGCCTAGATCAGAGCTGCTGAAAGCCATGTTATACACCGGATTACTCCTCCACCAACCATACAATGAGGAAAACCAGGGGAAATCTGTTAAGATGGCGCCTGTTTTGTCAAGGAGTCAGCATCATCTGTGATATGCACAATGCTATGGAAAACAGACTTAAAATAAATTACCTATTAAACTCTTGGTCCTTTCTGCACCCTGAAGATCTTCAACCGCTAATCCAGCGCCTGTCTGACCTAGACGCTTGATTTGCTTGTTGTACTTAGTACGAAGACTGTAGTTAACCTAGTCAGTTATAAAGGCACAAGTCTGATGGAACTACTTACCTCAAGTGGCGCTGTTGAGTAGTGGCCACAAAAACCTGTGGCCTCGCCTTCCAATCGGTAGCAACATTTGCCTTGTTCTCGAATATATATCTGGCAAGATCATGGTAGATGCCTTTTTTCATAGAGTTCAGCTGCGATTTGTTGTGGCCCTCCTCCCATGCATCTTTAGTTGAATCAGAAAATAGCTTGACATGCTGGGTTGGATTGTCAGTACACCATTCGATGAAGCAATCTGTGCGATAAGCATATGCCTTCTCCCAGTAAATCTTGAGTGATTTGTTTGGGGCTGCCTGCAGAGCAGAGTTGATCTTGAGGGCTTCCCAGTTCTCCATTTGTGAGTCAACCCCCAGACACAATGGGGGAAAGTGTACCGAGGGGGCTGCCAGGCTACAGCATGGCAAGAAGTTACAGTTTAGTTGGAGACTCGGGGCTTGAACCATGCAGCTGAAAGTTTGCTGACATGCGCATTTTTAGAACAGATCACATAATCAATTTCTACAGGTAAGGCACGACTTTGAGACCCACTAATGTTACTTTTTGGCTTCTATGCTTATTCATGCTTAGCCGCCCTTAGTTTACATTTGGTGCTTTTTTAGCGAGCTGCAGCTTGGAAAAAGTACAAGTAAGTTGAATAAGGAACATGATAAATTCCTGATGCAATAGGCATGGTCCGGCGGTACTTGTCACCCTACTGTACTGGGAAAGGCATATCTATGAGCTGATATTTGTGCAGCTCTGTGTCTGGTAGAAGGAGCGTTTTGTTGGGGCAAACACCCAACCATTCCTCTATCCACGCCCAAGTGCTGTTTGACACACATACGAGCGCCTGCTGGGTCTCAACTGGTTTGAAGTCCACCAGCCATGCCCACGGGACAAGTGTATATGCCATGTAACACACTCATTTGGAGACAGTATGTCCGCCAGTACATGTGAACAGTGATTTTGTCCTTGTTGCTTATCACTGAGCTGGAGCATCTGGGCAAGCGTGCTCGAATGGATGTAGCGCAGCGTTTTGGGGCCAAGTCGGGCGGTGAAACAACCCAAGAAGCCTAATAGGGCTGTAGGTTGCCAGCAAGACTAATAACTCAGAAGTGTAGCAAAGGAGCTTTTAGGGGAAGACTCCAAGTGAACTAAACTGGAGTTCACTGGAGCGGGTCTTAGCCCTTAAGTACTACTCAAGGGTGTGTACATGTTGTGTACGGATCTACCGATACGTATACTAATATAGACTAAGTAATACACAGCCTGCTATCAGCTGTGCATCAGAATGGAAGCAATACAGCCTTCAAGGCTGTGGGAGCGGAGATTAAAAGAAGCATAGGTCATAGGGCATAATGGAAGAGAAGCGCCACAGCCTCAAGGCTGTGAGCGGAAATGAAAGGAAGCGCATAGCTCCAGCCTTAGGGTTTGACCCTTGGCCCTAGCCAGTGTGCGTTTGCATGTGATGACATTGTAGACGTCAGAGTATGAACTCTATAATTATGTCAACTAGGACAAATAAAGGAGATCGGATTGTAGATCTGAGATAAGATAAGATAAGGGACTGATCCAAAGCACAATGACTTGCAATGGCTGGCAAGTGAGTGGCATTGGCAGCTAGTGAGTCAGCTGGGACTCTATCCTGAGGGAGCAGTTTACTGACGTGCTGAGGTCATGTGACTGTGTGAAATAGGGTGAAAAATATACCCCTATAACAGGCGGATGGGATGAGTAGCATGCAATTGAAGAGACGAGCGAGTGTGAGTGCATTTTTGAGGGAAATGTGTTGGTTGTGGAGGCCACTGTGGGGGAGGTACACGAGGTAAGTGGTGGTGAGTGAGGTTGGTGCAGAGGGCATTGAGGCGTGTGTCGGGTTTGTCAAGGGCGTTGGGGGTGATATCAGATTGGTTAAATGTGATGGAATCCTGGTATGGTGTGGGCGTTGGGGTGAGAACTGTGGTGATTGCCCTGCTGCAGCACAATCGTCAAGATTCAAACTGGCTCAGGAAAATGTCCTTCATGCCCCATAGTCTCACAACCAGCAATCAAGAACGTAGGCAGCTTGGTTTCTGCGAAAGAGCATGCATATCAATACAGCACTGTGGGAAGTAAATGTCACGATAAGCAGTGATGGGTGTCACTGATCATTCGCGTCATGTTCACTGGACATCAGTGAAGTCCACTTTTTATCAGTGACAGGATTGATCACTGATTGCTGGTTTTGGCTAATGGAGATAAGTGACATTTGCACTACTTTTCGGTGAACATGACACTGTAAAATAGCTTCCTTTACACTGTGTAGAAGTGTATTTCACACTGCTTTGAAGATCCATTCCACACAGGTTTGCCAGGTCATGAAAAGTAATATCTTGCACACGCAGCAATAACAAAATACAGTACAAAAAGATGGTCTGAGTCTACAGACTAGCACTAGTGTGAGTATCTGAGCAAAACCTAGGAGTTTAGTATGTAACTCGTTCATCAGCAATGAAGCTTGTACTTCCTTTACTGTGATTACCTTTCTGTCGCTTAACTTGTATCCTAACATACATCTAAGTTAGCGCATCCTTGATAGCTAGTTCTCGTACCTGGCCATCTTGAGGATCCACATCCACATAGAGTAGTCAAATTGTCCCATATGACATGGCCAGCCTGTGCAAAAAAAGGACAATTGTAATGCATCAACCTGTGCAGGCCTGAGGTGAAATCAAATGGATAAATATGGAAGGGCCTGAGGTGCTATGATGTTGATGGTAGTGAAGGGGCCTGGGACATGGGGGTGGTATGGAGACCGAATGATACAAACGGGCCTGAGATGAGGGCATGGGACTGAGTGCGAGGGATACAGGCGGGCCTGAGATGCAGCCATGGCACTGAGCTCAAGGGGTACAGTTGGCCTGGGATCATAAGAGTGAGCAGTACAGCTGGGCCTGAGATGACACCATGGCACCAAGATCAAGGGGTACAGGCAGGCCTTAGACACAACCTTGGCACTGCACTTGAATGGTACCTTCAGGCCCATGATGATGGGATGGCACTGATCTGAGGAGTACAGTTGGGCCCAAGATGAGACCATGGTGCAAAGATCAAGGGGTATGGATGGGCCCGAGATGTGACCATGGCACCAAGATCAAGGGGTATGGACAGGCCTGTGATGATGGGATGGCACTGATCCCAAGGAGTACAGTCAGGCCTGAGATGAGACCATGGTGCAAAGATCAAGGAGTATGGATGGGCCCGAGATGAGACCATGACACAAAGATCGAGGGGTATGGACAAGCCCAAGATGTGACCATGGCACCAAGATCGAGGGGTATGGACGGGCCCATGATGACGGGATGGCACCGATCCTGAGGAGTACAGTTGGGCCCGAGATGAGACCATGGCACAAAGATCGAGGGGTATGGACAGGCCCAAGATGTGACCATGGCATCAAGATTGAGGGGTATGGACAGACCCGAGATGCAACCATGGTGTCAAGATCGAGGAGTATGGACAGGCCCAAGATGCGACCATGGTGCCAAGATCGAGAGGTATGGACGGGCCTGAGATGATACCATCACACTGAGGGTGAAGGGTACAGGCAGGCCCGAGATGATACCATCGTACTGAGGGAAAGGGGTACAGTCGGGCCCGAAAGGAAACCATCGCACCGGGGGGGAG
>JBBPLN010000918.1:0-11816 GCA_038089815.1 Sutorius eximius
GGTATGGACATAACAGGTATTAATCCCATTCTCTTAACCAAATGCGACGCAACTAGCATTCCCAGGCCCGAAAAGGTGAAGCGAGTCAGGCCAGAAAAAGGGAGCGAATCGCCCGCGCCAGATGGCGAGAACAAGTCAAAACAGGATATCATGGATGTTGACGCTATTCCAGCTGCGCCAAAGGAAGGAAGGACGCAACTACAACAGGAACTGGGCTCGTCACGCTTCGGAGCGCGACAGCCTTCCGCGCCCGCTCAAGCTGCCTTACCTCCGATGCTTGCTGATACCCGGGCGCCAACTCCCATTCTCAAGGAGGCTCCTAAACCCTCCCGGCAAGCCATTTTGGCACTCAGCCCACGTGAACCCCCTCTGTCTCCTAAGCAGCGGATTGAAGAGAGACCGACACAAGAGGTCATGCCACCTCCGACGGCCCCCAGTCAGACGCTCTCAGCACAAGAGCTCCGCGAAACAGCCAAACAAACTATTGGTCACCGTATATCAGAGAAATCTGATGACCGGCGGTCGATGGTTGATACTCGCAGCCAGCCTGGTTCTGGAGCTCCTTCACCGTTGCCACGTCGGCGTACCGCATCCCCTGGTACAAGGAATCACAGCTTAGAAAGTCGGGCAAGTGGCGAACGACGTTCTGACCGTGGGACTGGAGATGCTGAATATGGGGATGGGAGACCCCCAGAACGGGAGGCTCGGCAAGAGTCGCGGTTATCTCGCAAAGAGAGTGGTGCCGCTCACGGTGCCCGAAGCGAAAGGGTCTTGAGCCATCGTACATCAGCGCGCGAGGGTGACAGGGATAGGGAAAGTGACCGAGAGCGTGACCGAGAACGGGGCCGAGACAGGCATGGGGAGCGCGACCGTGACAGGGAACGCGACAAGGAACGTGATAGAGAACGGGAGAAGGAGAAGGATAGAGAACGCCGTGACAGAGACAGAGAACGAGACAGAGACAGGGATCGAGACAGGGACCGCCACCGTCGTGATGACAAGGATCGTGACCGCGAGTCGCGCAAGGAGCGAGACAGGTCAAGTCAAGTTTTGGCATCTGCAGCCTCCACCGCCACACCAGAGCTTCGAAGTCTTCCTACTCGACCCGACCTCGCTCGACACCGTCCCGCTACTCAGGTGGCAGATGATGCTCTTGGAAAAAGACGCCGCCTTAGCGATGACGAGGTTAGTGTCCCTCTGTTGATGATGTAACTTTCTGACCTGCTGACAGGTTGACCGCACCTCGAAGCGTAGTTCTCGTAAGGAAAGCCATAGAGAGGACCGCGGACGACGCTCTGACAAGGAAGCGCACGATCGACCTGACAAGCGTCGGACGGAACCTCAGCCCCCTGAAGGAGATTCTCGCACACCTGTTGATAAGGTATGTTGAGGTAGTGGAGTGCGTGATCACATGTTCAACGACATGACTCCACAGCCCAGCGAGAAGCGGATACCCGACGGGCCGAAAACCTTGCCTCCAACCACCCCATCAGCCCCAAGGGCAATGTCATCTGTGGGTGGAAGCAAGGTTGACCCTGGTGCTAACCGAAGCAGTGATTGGAAAGGCCAGCAACGTGATCACGGACCACACGCTTATCCGGCTTCAGCGGTCGGTGGCACACCAGACACAGGTTCCAGTTTACGTGCGAGGATAGGCGAGAAAGAGGCTGGTCGCTCGGCTCCTCAGGCACCGACGGCATCTTACCGGTCCGATCCGCCACCCAAGGACGACGAGCGTGATAACAGGAAACGAACAGCAACTGGTGAGTTGATCACTCATCGGTTTCCGACCTGAATTGATTCGGTTTTCACGTAGACCGGGACAAGGACGTTCGGGAGGCTAACAGCATCCCGGGAGGTGACGTAGCGTCACAGCCTTCGAAACGACCGAGGATCATTCGCAATCGTTACCACGCACCCCATGGACTAGCTAAGAGGACTCTCCCCATTGACCCCCAGGCTGGGGACAAATCACGATCGACGAGGAAGGACTAATATCTCTTATATATGAGATGCCGGTGTACCTGTAATCGCCGCATCTACCGTACATTGCCGGATTACTTCTTTCCTCCCCACTAAATCGATGTGAAGCTGAGACTCTAGATACATTACTAGGATGAGTAGTAATAATTACTGAGGGGTGACTCCGAGTTGAATCAGATTAGACGAGTTGAATCGTGAAGTAGTGGAGAGTGGGTAATTCACTTCTTCATCAATGTAAGGAACTCTTCGCGAGTTTTCTGCTGTGTCCGGAAACACCCTAGCATACACGAAGTTACCGTAATGGAACCTGGTTTCTGCACACCACGCATGGTCATGCACATGTGACTGCAACGATTGGAACAGTGAGCAAGCTGACCGTGATTGAAACGCACTCACGTGGCCTCCACTACGACTGCGACTCCGCGGGGCTTGATTGCCTCTTGGACTGCGATTGCGATTTGTTTGGTCAACCGCTCCTGAACCTGTAGGCGACGGCTGAACGTTTCGGCAATCCTCGCGAGCTTAGAGAGGCCCAGCACGAGTTGATTGGGGATGTAAGCTATAGCAACCTAAGAATAGTCGATCGTGGGTGTTGCGGAGCTCGGCATGGTACCCACCTTTCCCGTGAACGGAACTAGATGGTGTTCACACAGGCTCGAGATATCGATGTCACGGACCAAAACCATCTCATCGTGATCTTCGGCGAATATGGCATCGTTGATGACGTCTGGAGGATATGCAGGGTGGAGTCTATAGGATAAGATGGAAGCATACCTGCCAAGCGTTCCTCGTAGCCTCGGGTCATCCACATGATGGCTTGTGCATACCGTTCGGGTGTTCTGAGAAGCCCTTCTCGGTCTGGATCTTCGCCAATGCATTCGAGAATGGTGCGGACGGCAGAAGCCATTCGCTTCTCGCGTGCAGCACGCTCCAGTGGGGTGGCATTGAGACGAGAGACGGTGGACTTGGCTGATGGGAGTTCTGAGCGACTGAGTATGAAATGAAGAGATAGCGGAGTGTACCTGGCCAACCGAGGCCATTCGGGTCAGGAAGTGGGCTCCCACTCTGAGCGCCGTTTGTGAGTGGGGTGGATGCACCGGAGGGTGGCCGAAAGCCGTAACCCTCACGGACATGAGGCCAGGGAGGACGTACAGGGACTTGCTGGGACGAGTCGTTTTGAGAGTTGACAGATTGGACTTGATCAGGTTCACCTCGGGGGATGTCGGTATCATTGGAGACCAGGAGGGGTTGGGATTCTGTGGCACGCTGAAGCTCTAGTTGTCGTAATTCATTTGACAAGAGCTCTCCATCGGACAGCATTTGGATGGCGGAGATGGGTGGGCGTGCCTGCACTATGTATCAAAGTTATGGCAACGGTCGGGGAGCATTCAGAGAGCGCTCCAGGAGACAGTGCGGGAGTAGCGTTGGGGGTTTTTTTTTCTTTTCTTTTTTCTTTTCTTGGGAATTTTCAGGCGAGAGTGAGAGTAGAACCATAAACGGATATCTCAAGGAAACCTGCACGGCGGAAGGCGTTGCCAGTGCCCAGTGAAACCCAGCCGAGTGCTAGACAATAGGTAACCTGTGCGCGGGTAATGGCGTGTGTCGAAACGACCTGTTGGGTCGTTCCTTCCAATTCGCGCACGACCGGGACAGGATCAAATGTTGCTGAATGGCAGTTCTGGTATTCGCTCTCCGGAATCATGCTCACGCAACGCTCTCTTTCATTCCTAAAATGACCTAAAGTTTCATAAACGTCGTGCCATCTTTCTTTCTTCTCACTACTTGCTCACAGTTGGGTCGTCTCTGCCAAACTCGTCTGCACCGCTCACTCTCATCACCTCGGATCTCAGTCGCGGTAAGGCGGACCTGCTCCCTTCCGTCACAATTGCCATCCTGACGTGAACCCCGAGAATGCTGTGACTCTTTTCGATTCTTATATCCCCCTTTCCAGGCCATGTTATCTCCCCGTCGTCTCCCGCATCCTTGAGAATGTGCCACGATTCAAAACCGTCTCGCCAACTTAGGCGTCGGTGTCACACGTCCCGCTTGCCGCCAAAGTCTTCATCTGGCCCGTCCTATCCCTCCCTAGAGCAGGCATGGCTCGCTTCTCGTGTCATTCCCCGTCGCAGGGGATCGTACCTCATGCCCGGCGCGCAACGTCCCATCAATGACACCAACGTCAAACTCGCCTTCACAATCGCTCGGGCGTGTCTCCCCGATTTCTTGTCCACATTGTGGGCCTTGCATCCCGTTCGCACGTCTCTCATGATGATTCTACACATCGTCCGTGGGTTCTTTCCAGCATTCAGGGGCTATTCCCAGGCGATGATTGTGGACGAGGTAAGCCGCTCCGGAAATCGAACCGGACTTTGATCCATTGATGTCACCGCAGCTCCAGACGTTAATATCATCCGGTTGTTTCTCGTGGTCTCGGCTCTTGAAACTCTTAGTTGCCGAAATATTCAGACGAGCCGCTGAAACAGCCATCGATTCGTTCGCGTATGTCCACACCCCTTTCACGTCCGCCGACTGTTGATCGTGTCCCAAGCACTTCGAATGAAAATATAGTCCATGAATCGGCCCGCTTTTTCGTCGAATACCAACAGATTGCACAACGTCTACGTCTCGATATTCCGACGCTCTCGGATCCCATCGTACGAGATTGTCTTCAGGAATCCGATCTCTTCGTCCGCTCTTTCAGCGGGATGGGTAGCTTTGGACTGCTCTCACCCTTCGATTTCATACAAATATTCGCCGTAATATCTGAATTGATCTCTCATCTCTTGGTGCTTTTATCCCTAACGGGTGGTTCTGCCAACTTGGGAGCATTACTTCTATCTCTGCTATCCACCTTATTCCCTCTGCTCCTGAACCGTTTTATTGGTGCTCAATCATCTCCAGAGGTAGTTTACACTCCCGATGAAGCTCGGACGGCGGAACGTCAAGAAAAATTACGAAATCTTGTGTACAACGAGTCCCATCGTCCAGAGATACTCCTCTTTGGCCTTGGCCCATGGATCCTTCAATCTTGGACCAATGCTAGAAAGGCCATGCTGTATGACGGGCAGACCTCGCCTCCAAACCAGCTGACGCTATCTCAGCTACTGAACCAGATCAATATTTCGGATCTTTTGTTTGCCCTTCAAAATGTGAGCGTCCGTGACGGGTACTCGATTTACGTATCTCGTTCGATCTGACTCTTTCGGCAGCTTCCTCTTCTTCTCATGTTTCAGTCATCTTCTGCATCACTCGGATCGTTGGCTCTATATCGGAGTTCAATCCAAGCCGTAGTATTCGCCTTTGGAAACCTCTTGACGACAGTGCGTATGGCATATCAGGGTATATTCTTGATGGGGGCATTCTGCGCGGCCATGAATATCCATCCTGAGCTAGAACCAATGGAAGAAGACGTCATAAATTATGCGAGCTTGCCTTGTGGGATGAAAATCGAAGCAAGGTCCCTAACCTTTATCAAGTATTCATGTGTCGAAACACGCTCATGTTCCGTCACAGGCACCTGTCGTACACTTACCCGGGAGGTAAGGACGCGTCATTGAGAGACGTCACTTTCAGCCTGGAGGCCGGAGAATGCCTTGCGATTGTTGGGTACAACGGATCAGGCAAGTTCCGGACGGAAATCGTTGACCCGTTACTGAATTTCATCTGTTGGGTCGAAATAGGGAAGTCCACCCTTGCGAAAGTCTTGTTGCGAGTTTTGGATTTCGACCACGGAGAGCTCCTTATCAATGGTGTTGACATACGGCGGTTGTCACCTCATGAATACCATCGGCATGTCACAGCGGTTTTTCAAGACTTCTCAAAGTTCAACTCCACTGTTCGAGAGAATGTGGGATTGGGTTACGTTCAAAAGTTGCAGTCACACGCGGCCGTTTCCCATGCCATCCACCTTGGTGGGGCGGATACCTTTGTGGATGCCCTTCCCAACGGCTTGAAGACAAAGCTGGATAGCTCAGGATTCGATGCCATGCCCCCTGCATACCCAGGCACCTCGGGTTGCGGGATATCCTCACGACAACATCATGGTCTATCAGGTGGCGAGGTATGGCGTGCCCTGCTTATTCATCACAATAAGTTTGTCTTATTAACATGATATTTACGGCAGTGGCAAAGAATAGCAATCTCTCGCGCCTTCATGCGGGCTGATCGACCCGAGGTTGACCTTTTGTTGTTCGACGAACCCGTACGTGTGCGCACCCGACATCGTCTACCTCGTTGCTCACAGGTCACGGCAGACATCGTCACTGGACGCGCATGCCCAGAATAAGGTTTTTGATACGATACACCGTATCTCAGGGTCCCCGTCGGGCAACAAAACGAAATCAGTCATCTTCATTACCCACCGACTTTCCACCGCGCGTCGCGCCGATAAGATCGCGATGATGGAGCAAGGGGTACGTCCATAACGTCCAACCTCCTTCCGTCTCCTTCTAAGCATTAATGCCCGTGTCGTTGGTTCGTAGACCATAACCGAATTTGGTACCCACGAGGAGCTGCTCGACAAAGGCGGCACGTACGCCGCGCTGTACAAGGCATCCATTTGAGGAGGATGACGTTCCCGTCCAACTTTACTAGAAAACTTCATCACACTTCGTTGAAATTCTCGCATTCATATCAAGACAATGCATCAAAAGTCATGAGTGTATTATTAGTGGGCTTCGCATTCGCCACCATATTTTAAATCATAGAGAGCACACTCCAACGTAAACATTTAGACCTAATCGTTCGTGGAGCGATCCATGTACACTACCGTGGAATCGTGAACATAAGCATCAACATGCGCATTCTCCGCTGGCTGAGACATGACGTTAGTTGACGATGGGCCGCCGTGGATGCCCACCAGCAGGCCAGCATCACGGATGCCTTGGATGAGCGAGGGAACTTGGAGCTAGCGTACATAAAGTGGGTGAGCCTGACGGAATGACAAGGTGGCATTCGTTATTACCAATAGCTCGGAATCGAAGAAGACGCCCAAAAGGTTGTTCGCTTTGGCAAATTCCACACCCTCCGCCACACTCGAGACGTATTGATCGTCACCAGTATCGCGAAGGTCAGGGTTGCGTGGAGTGGACCCATGATCCTTGGCAACATGACCACATTTAGACGAAAAGAAGACCGGATCTAGTCGAAGCGAGACGTGAGATGGTGACGATCCGCAATGATGGAATAGGGGTTACAGTTTGGTTGCTTCCAATTCAGTGCAGCACAAACTCGAGGAGAAAAAGAAGTGAAAGCAACACGCCGACGTGCAAAGGCCCCACCAGGAGACGACGTTTGCATGATCGTACGAAAGACGGCGTTGACGCTCAGATTAAGATCGAGGTGGCGTCTGATATGTTGACTTGGGGAAAGCGCCAGTTCCAGTGTCAAGCCGAGATGAACTGGTAAAAGCTGCGAGATCGCATAAATAAAATAAGAGCCCCTCACTCTGTATATATAGAGGATGGTACCTGCATGAAGCGTGATAGCGGCAACATTATCCGCGGTAGGATTCTATACCAGTCCTGAATGGAAGTCGCTCTGCGAACGAGTTGTTCGCCCCTATCAAATCGAGTGGCCAAAGCATCGAATTGAGCGAGAGTAACATCAGCAACACCAAGATCGTAGGATGAGTCCGGCAGTAATTGTTCTGCATATAGTACCGGCTGAAGATCTCGTGTAACCTGAACGACCGCATAAACGTAATTCCCCGATAGTGAAGATAGTGTGACCGTGTGCAAGGGAGAGGCGGGCGTCGAATGAACCGAAGGGGAGGTGTGGGTAGAATCCATCGATTTAGGGGATTGACGCCATGGAGGAATCGTTTGAGAGCTAGGGTGCAGGAGGCTACCCTGGGGAAGAGTCAGGGATTTCCAGTAAGTTTCGACGGCTCCCCCAACTTCCAGGGTGATGCCCTGGAATGGAGTAATAACATGGGCGGAGAAATTGACCTGAATGTGAATGTCAGTCTTATTTTCACCGCGGAGAACCACTCGGGTGCGCACCTCGCCGATGCTGTGCAGACGGTGATCCAGGATGGATAGCGTGGTGAAACCGCCGTCAAGAGAATGGAAGCTGAACGGATGAGCCACAGCACGACCGATTGTTTTGGTACCAAAGTTGGGGTAGATCGAGAATTCCAAGGCAAGGTCTTTCAGGTTAGCTGCCTGGAACGTAAACGTATCATAATTGTTTTTCTGCGGAAGCGTTATGGTGTATGGAGGGGCGTTAACCCCAGGTCCCGCAGTGATGACCATTTTTAGTCGGTTTGGTGAAGGCAACGATACACTTTGTGCTAAAATTGAATCTGACAAACGGGGATGAAATCTGATCGCCTTTCTGAGCCGCCGAGGATCAAATGCAGGGGGTAACCCTACGGTGATTACCACTAGGTAGTTCTTGTCGAGGTAGTTGTGACCATAGACTCGGTGTGGCATTATGGGCGGAGGTAAAGATAGCGACGGAATAGAATCGGGGTCGTCGATTCGCATGTCACTCGCAGTCCGCGGAAGTGCAGGGATACGGTCGGAAGAAACGGTATGGGATACTTTAGGCATCGCTTCGAGAAGCAAGTCGACGCACGCACGATGACCGTACCATGCTGCGTAGTGTATCGCTTGGTGGTCAAGCTCGTCGGTTCGACCAACACGGGCTCCAGCTTGGAGAAGAATGTATAAGCACGAAGTGTGGCCATTTCGCGCAGCATGAAACAGCGGTGTCCATTCATGATATTTGTCCGGAAGATCCCATCCGTCTTGATCCAAAAGTAGCTTGCAGACATCCGCGTGGCCTTCGCGAGCAGCGAGATGGATTGGAAACTCTCCGTTGCTGTTAGGAATACTTCTTGCCCCTTCCCCTAACAATACTGAGACGACGCTCGTGTATCCGTGTTGACTTGCTAGAGACAACGGCGCTAGGCTTGAATTTGAGGATGGTGACTGTAGGACAATGCACTGGTCGCATATCAAAACCTGCACGCATTCAACACAACCTCTGAGGGTTGCATACACGACAGGGCTGCAATTGTCCACGTCGAGTACGTGCGGCGAAACGCCGGCTTCCAAAAGCCGCCTGCAAACGACCGCGTGGCCGTGCATGGCCGCATAGTGCAGAGCTGACCGTCCATAAACATCCAGCTTTTCTCTCTGCGACCCTTTTGCAAGGCACAAATTCACAAGGCGCAAAGCACCCGCTGCCGCAGCCTCGTGAAGACACGTCCGCCCGTTGATATCGTCGACGAATCCGAAATCAAAGGGTGTCTCGACACTGGTGAGGATAAGGTCTGCAAGCTCCAAAGGTGCGTCGACAATGACTTTCCAGAGCACTCGAGTGACGTTGGCCTTTCCCCCGTCCTGGGAGCTGAGAATGTTGGAGTGTCGCACCAAATCCTTGATGGACGCCTCATCAGAGTGTTCCACCGCCTTTCGTAGATCGAGTTCAAAATCGCGGAATGGGCCAGAATACATGTTGCGCTCGATGCTGAGCTGGAGATCAAGAACATCTTGAGCGGCAGCCCCTTCGAAGATGAGGCCAGTAGAGAGATCGGTGAGGTCTAGGAGACTTGCGGCCACGATATCCGAGAAATCTGCAATAAGCTTCCTGTGTGTAAGAAGCCACAAGCAACAAAAGGATGCAAATCACCTGTCTGTTAAACACGGGCTGAACCTCGACCTGGCGAGCGAGATAGAGCTCCTTGGTTGTGGATCGTGAGCGCTTGTCCCACTTTTTGAGGATCTTGCGAAAACCCGTTGCATTGATCTCGACAAATTGCTGCGTGCATATGTGAGCGAGTTACCCGGTACAAAGGGTCGCGACAACTACCTGCAGCTTACCGAGATCCCTTTCGAGCAGACGGAACCCTTCTTCGACAGCAATCCACTCGACGTGATTCATCGCTGAACCATCTGTGGCATCCGGAAGGCCTCTCAAGGCTGCAGAGCGACGCTTGGACAGGAGAGTTTCGAGGCGCAGCTTTAGCTCTGCTTCCTTTTGGAGGTAGAAGGTATTGATCTAGATTGACACCTAGATGTCAGTTTCAATAGAAACAGAGGCAGACGCACGTGCCTTTTCAAGCTCCCGCTCGAGTTTGAAGAAGAAGGCAGCCTTGTGAGCCTGGAAATCGGCCCCTCGGTCGTTATCCTGCCCAAGCGAAGAAAGGATGGGCAACTGGTTCGGGTCATCTGGGGAGATATCACTATCGGTCATGGAAGATATCGGGATCGTTGGGCTGCTTGACAGGTTGAGGAGATCTGCAGGTCGAAAGCCGAGTGCCAACGCAGCAGCTTCCGAGGCGGGTCGATTGGCTTCCAGTGAAGAGATGATCTTCTTGAGGAACTTGTAGTCGAGATAGTACGCAGACCATCCCGGGATCTGTTCTGACTGGATTTGCTTTCCAAACTAACCAAAGACGGGCCGATCGTCAGCAGCACGACGGTGTACGGTGCAGAAGGAGGGCCGACCTTCATACCACACGGATGCGAGATTCAGCGTGAACTGTTCAAGTTGAGGTTGGTCTCCGGATGCAGCCTTCAGACCATGCTGGTTACTTCCAAAATGAAATAAATAAAAAAAAGAGAGAGAAAATGACGCTTTGGAGACGGACGGTGCGACGGCCCACCCGTCTCCCCATGCACGTGCGTCGTCGCAGATCTAGACGAAGGGTATCCGCGTGTACTTTTTACTCCCAGCTCACATGCGTGTAGAATCAATCAGTCAACCTGGAAATCGATAACATCCACAGCTACCAAATCAAATTACAGACTGCGACAGCCGGTAGGACCTGGAAACAAATTCGCCTAGGCCAATACTTAAACCAGCACCTTTCTCATCTGCCAAACTTTTGTGGGTAACAACGTCACCGGACATTTGCCACGTTGCTCGACATGGTCAAATGCACAACGATAGCAAAAGACGTAACCAGATGGCAATGCGGTAGCGTTGTTGATGGCGTTCTGACACAATGGGCAATGCCCAAACATCGTGCCATCAACGGGTATTCCGGAAGGGTGTGGTGGGAGCATCCGAGGAGGTGGAACGGCTAATCCTAGAGGAGATACCGACAAGGAACGTGCTGGAGACCCTGGAGAATACCACCACTCCAAAAACTTGATGAAAAAGATGGCCGTCGGCAAGAGAAGCCTCAAAGAGTCGAGCATTAGTCGCGGCGTATTCATAAGAAGTTGGCAGAGCTGCTTCATGATCCCTCGCCGGACGCGAGGAGCGACACCCTGCACATTACTAGTTATAAGCTGCCGGCAGAAAATCAGTGTTCGGGCAAGGGTGGAGATGCCGCGGATGCCGCTCACCAAGTCCTCCACACCCAACCGGCGCAAATCAACACCCATCCACGCTAACCACGGACGGTAGAAGGGTGTGCGTTCAAATAGATATGCCACGTTGCAGGCAAGCAACCACAACTCGAACGAAGTGTTCACCCATGGGAAGACCTTTTTGTATGCTCGACGCCAGCGTGCCGCTAGAGACTGTCGTTGTTGTACATGAGCGTCGTCATTTTTTGACACAGAAACAGCGTACGTCATCGGTAGGTGCTCGTATACGACGACCGTCGTCAGCATCCTCTAATATGTCTGACGAAATGCCTCCTCCAAGCTGTTCGTGATAGTCGTGAGACTTGGCTCTGAGATACGGAATGGCGACCTATGTAAAGTCAACCATGTATAGTCTCACACCGAGTCGGCGAACAAACCAGAAAGAACAGCGACTGCCATATTTCCCTGGCCCTAAGCTTTTCCGCCTCGGGTGACCCGGGGACAGCAGCGGTTGCCCTCTCTGTAGATATCCAAGGGTGTCTTCGTCTCTTGAGGCCGTAAAAGTTC
>JBBPLN010000919.1:0-11816 GCA_038089815.1 Sutorius eximius
AGTATAAACCCGCATTTTAAATGTTGTATCTACGAGGTAGAACCGTAGTTTTCACTGACCTCGCCAGGCTATCTTTTATACCTCAACAAGTGTCCCCCTCACAGGCTGTTCGCGTGGAGGGACAATGTAGTTGTGGAGGCTGTGGCACGTCGCGTTTCTGTCATTCATTGTATCGACTCGGGGAGGATGGTCAGTGATCTGTAGATTGACCACAAAGCAGAAGAGAGTCCTAGAGACCGTAACAGCTTGACGCATCCACCATCAACGCTTCATGGCTCTGTCAGCGTCACCGGACACGACAGTACCTTAGTTTTTCCTTTTCATACCACCGCTCGAGTGGGCCGGCACGACTTGGTGGATGGTAAGGGTGGCTCGGCCAGGACATACCGTACTGGTAAATATTGTGGTTGGCACTCAAAATGGAAAGTCTGGTTGACATACAAGAAGGAAATTACCAGCGAGAGAGTTACGAGATGATGCAATCTCACTTGAGCAGGCTCACCAGTAAGAGAGAGGGTAATAATTAATGGTGTCAGCGGACATACATGCTTGAGTATCTAGGACTACCGAGACGAAAAAATAAATGAAGGATGGTCCGGAAGTGCCGCAACTTCAGGATCTCAGCAACATAGTGATCAGTGAATAGAGCTTGATTGAAGCGTCCCACATGTTCCCTGCACAATACCGCATAAATAATCAATGGGCGATTGACATGCATACTAGGCAAGTTCTGAAAATAGCATCATCCTTTGTCATTCGATTCAAGCGCTACACTCACCCACATTTAAACGACTCAGCCCTCTGTCATGCCAAGCCTGCGTCCCCATCGATCACAGATACGCTCTCCTCTGCGTCGCCCGTGTCAGGTTCCGCCGCCTGACCCTCTTTCGGCCCGGTATCAGCAAATCCTATCACAGCCTCGTTACCGTCGGCAATCACTTGTGATATTATCCCAAATCCACTGTCGATCCCTTGCATTCGGTTCCGAATGTCGCGGTCATACAACTCCCTTATGTTGATGACGAACCGAGGCATGATGACATATGAAAATGAATGATTGAGGAGGCCCAAGATGTGTAATACATAGAGGCCGGTCGTAGACTTGGGTTGGATGACAAATATGATGTTGAAAAGCAGAGACCTAGTCCAGAAGAATGCAGCCTGGGTAGTTAGTTTTGTTTTGTTTTCGGCTTTGAGAGAAAATGAAAGCAAACGAAGGACATATAGAGATGTTAATGGGGAACGAGGGAAACATACAAGACAAAATATAGCATCCCGTCTCTCACGAACAGCTTCAGGTACTGGCTGGTCTGCCAGTGCTTCGTTAACCGGTACATATCAACTGCCTGTCTGATTGTTGGGATGATAGCGAGTACCAAGAGTGTGGCACTGAGGAAGAACCGGGGAATTGCTCTGTATACTCCCGAGGGGGGGTTCGAGGTGTAACCACAAAATGTTGAAATTTGAGTGTGGCCGAGGTATACTAGAGAAGAGAGCAAAGATAGCGCAATTGCCCAAGTTAAGGTTGTGTTTAGGACAGTCTAACAGTCTAATCCGAAACACACCTGCTAAGCTTGTACCGGGAATGTAGTAGATAACGTTCCAAACCCAAGTTACAATGGCTTGCGCAATAGTTAGGAAGACGAGAATACTGAGCATTGCTCTCGATCGGTCCCACATTGCATAAACGCGCAAAACCATCACCACTGTGACATAAGTCAACTTGACGGAAAACAAATTAGGGAGCACGATAACTTACAGTCCGCCGCAGCTAGGAACAAGACGTATATCCAATAATCAATCAGAAACAACGCAGTACCTTCAAAATAGTATTCATATCTCAGTCAGGTAATAGGAGCAGTTATAAAGGACACTTACATCTATTCGACTATTAAATTACAGCATCGCATATGGGCATCTTATACTCACAACTACGAGGTGGTAATCATCAGCGAAGGATTCTGTATAAGCAAAAAGAAGCTGACTTTGACAGGCCCGGGCACCAAATGCACTACGTGGCCAGTCCGATCAGTTTTGGTACCCATTCGATACTCTCGGACATACTAAGTGAATCAGAACTTAAAGATAGACTTCGAGTTAGCCATGTTAAATATGCGTCAGGCAAGTATGGACCTACAAAACCCAACACAAACCGACGTAGCGAACCTGTTGGAATGATCAGTCATCATCAAACCTGGCGGTTTCTGCGAACCTTTTACGTACAATAGTGAACAATGTAGAGACCCAAGTCCAGGGTCTGCACTGTCGTGCTGTCAGCGACATGAAATTCGACTAGTTGTGTCATCCTTACCCAAACATAGTCTATCTTTGAAACCATTGGCCCTCAGATAAAGAAGTGCGGGTCAGGAAATAAGGTAACTACCTCCTTTGAAAAGGTGAGAACTAGAGTGGGAGGCGGGTGTGGTTGTCATTTCAACGGCAGGGATAATGTGTACAGAGTACAACTCACCATAATCATAGACAGCGACGACGACCATCATGACTGTGCTGCCTTGTAAGATCAATCACCCGCTAGGAGTGTGGAAGACCATACCAGATGCATACTCATACAGCTGGATAAAGAGTGTATAGGAGAACATCTGTCTAACGAGAAGGTTTGAAAGCAATGCCTGGCTGACGGACAAAGAACAAGGAAGAGTTAAGCAGGAGTTGATCGATGGCCGGGGTCATCCAGCAGTTATATGTGCTCCTTGGTGCCAAGTATTTGCTCGATGCTATGTTTAAACCAAAGCACTGTGAATGGTTGATGAGTGTTCGAAGTAAAGATCTCGCAATAGCTGATTGAGGCAACGTGATGCCATATAGCACCCCAATTGCACAGCGAACGCAGTTGTTATGTATACAACACATGACAGGACGCCACTCGGAGTCAATATCTTGACCGTATGATCCCTGGCACAGAGTAGACCTGGTCAGGAGAGTCTGTTAGTCACTATACAATCAACGTCAATTCTCTCCACTTACTTGGAGAAGCTACGAAAAACATTCGCCATTGGGAAGGTGACCCAGACACTAATCTGGTCACTCGAAGATCAGCTTCAAGCTTCATTTATTTCCGCGCTCAAAGCGAGATACCCACCAGGGAGAACATTTCAGCATTGCTATCCAAATCAATTGCACTCGTAATCCATGGGCGCAGTTGTGCTGTCATCCATGAACCGACCGTCGGCTCCGAGGCTCAAAGATACCATTACGGTTATGGTCATCGGTCGAATGCTTCCGTGCAAACTTAGCATAAACTTGGCTTCCATGTTACTATCAACTACCCATGCATGGCTGGGACACGAACGGCATCTCACCGCACTCCACCAATCCTGTCCTGTGCACCCAATTAGACCAGAGATGTGGATGTGTAACCGGGCAACGTGCACACAGACCTTGGAAGCTCGCTGGGGCAGTCCCTGTCGTAAAAAGTAGTAACGGCGGAGCGCTGTGAGCGGAGCGAAGACGGATACACGACCGCTTAGATAGTTATATGCAGGAACCACCGTTCGCTCGGCTCTTGATCGTGCTTATCACCGCCCATGCGAACAAAAGCGTCAACTTGTATCAAAGTTGCTATCACTTTCTCCTTTTTCTTCCGTTGAATTTCAAACAACGTCGATGATGTGCGCACTTGCATCCCTAATTTGAAACTTTGCACATCCTGTGACCAGTGCTCCGTTTGCGCCGGAGTTAGCCAAGTGTTGGCAATGGGATGGGATCGCATACTTTGGCTAAGGCTTCTGATTGTATCCGCGCCACACCCTTGTATAGTCTGCCTTGTGATGGGCCGGTCAACAGACTAACCAACCGGATCTGCTGTTAGTCATATTGATACGCATACAACACGAATTACTTCCCTGTGCTGGTGCAACGAATCATGCTGTTCAGTTTAGATTTTCATCCCCGTATGCCGTCGAACACCGAACATGTATGTTGAAGTGTGAAGCTCAAGCCTCAAGGCACGTATTTATTTACGGCCCCAACAGCCTCGACTTATCCTAACAAATAGGTTCTTGCAAACGCGAGTGATGATGGCACCGTGCGTACTCGCCGGACTGTTGAGGTCAACACAGTTTAATGGCATGTGTTCTGGGAAACCTACCCGGTCTCATGTCCATAGTCGTTCCTGCGGAGCACCAATCCCTCCACTAATACGCCAACGATATTATAGACTTGTTTCCTTCCACACGATGTGCTTATTCGGTGCGCCCAAATGTCAAGTTGCACGTCCGCAACAGACACCTCTGGTTTACAGTGCGAGTTACGTGACAGGTTGAAACTGTGGACTACTTACTTACACAGGTTCCGACCTTGGAGTTGATACGATGCCAAAATTTCGCTGGATTCACTGAATCCTAGAGATCCACGGTATGATCGCGGACGGGATGCGATGGCGTATACTTGAACGAGGCACGTTTCGAGTACAGCGATGTCTGCAGCGATGTCTGTTGCGATCCCACCCGTAGTGATAGAAACAGGACAACTTTTAAATGTCCACGAAGGCGCAGTAGGCGCATCCCTGAAACCCGGATGGCGTTTGATCGCTTTTTTTAATGCTGAATAAGCACCAAACTTGGTTCAGAATCCTAATCAGCTGAAAGGGATCATATTGGCTTGCGACATGCGCAAAATAGTGTGCCAAGTGATCCATGCTCATTGTTTTTGATGTGGAGATAATCATATTATAGGAGGGTTTCAATATCTCGTGGTAAATCGCTAGAATGCCTTGAACCTCCCTTGATGCACGGAAGAGCAAAGGCTAGCCTCGGCAAGATCCAGATGTTTCGTGCACACAAGGCTCGGACTATCATGACGAATAGAAAAGCTTTGAATTTGACAAGAGGTCGGTATATCCTACACTTGTGCGACGCTGAGTCCACGGCTTAGTTGTGAAAACGTGCGCTGAGTCTGTGCACATTGAAGGCACGTCGCTGGCAGCGTACTAGGGAACACCATGGACGGGAAAATGACGCAGCCACCGTGTTGTCGTCGTGACCCTGTCTGAGCTAAGGCGGGGGAAAGATGAGAAGGCGAAGGCAAGAAGACGACAAGATGAGGGCGAAGGCGACAAGGCGACGATGATAACATGCAAACATGAATGGGATGACGACGTGGTGGTCGCATTGTCGCGATCGTCGCGTCGTCGTCATCGTCCTGTCTCGGGCAATGGCAAGAGCGAGGGCGCGAAGGTGATGGCGACGGTACGCGAACACGAACGCGACGACGGTATGACACCCGGGCTGTTGTCGTAGTCCTGTCTCGGGCGAGGGCACGGGAGCGTCGATGGTCGCACGACAAGAATGATATTGACGCGCATACATCGACGTGGGCACACGGATGGCAGGGGAGGACAGCGAGGCGGGTCAGTCGGGCTGAGTTCACAGGGAAGGGCGAGGGTGTGCGTGAGTCGACACAGCTCATGCGAGGTGGGGGCGAACCAGACTCGAGGTGGGAGGAGCGCGCGAGGCACCGTGTGACTCATATCGGCACGAACCCAAATCGATTGGGAACTGGGTCGCGAGTGCGAGCTTCGTAGTTCTTAGCTAGCGTGTGAGGGAGGGTAACCTGGGCTGTTGATCCTGTTTGCTATATCCATCAGACGTCCTCCTCCGAGGATCGGGTCCGTGCGATAGGGTAGGCCGATCTCGGCACAGTACGCGCAGGGACAGGTAAGGGGCGGAATTGGGTGTGGCTTCGAGCATGCGAAAGCTCTCATCAGGGGGCTTGACCACTACCCCGAGCGCCGCCCTTCCGGGGTACCCACTATAACAGTCGAAGGGAGTCGGCTGCAACAGTGACCGTGAGAAGTGTGATAGGCATGCGACCCAATGAACGGTGGGTGGCATAGATTTGGGCGATGGCGGTTGGGAATAGGGAGGTTTCTTGGAGTCGGCATGAAGCCAGCAGTGACCCGAAACGGGTGTGCTCCCTCATTCGACTCTCGAGTACCCGCCAGCATTTTGTCGTTCCCATACGGTAACACCACTGGAACTAGCCAGCGCAGCGCCGTCCCTTATCAGTACCATCCAAGTGAATTTGCGCGAAGCAACGGTACTGAGGTGACCAGTACGTGCCGTACGGTTCGTCACGCGTCACACCAGTACGTTTCCGCCCAAGGCCATGGATTTGAATGCATTGATTTCTCTGCTATTCCCGAATACGATCACAGCACAGAACCATGTCCCAAATAGAAAGTGCTCCATTGATGCGAAGCCTTTGCGAGGCAGGAGACAGAGATACGCAAAGCCAATGCCCGAGTCACTGTTGAGGCGTCACGCGTCACCAATGATCGACCGATTTGTCAACTTCAAACTGTCAAGATAGAGTGCTATGGTACATTCCCCTTCTACCCATTGTCTGTGTCCGCCATCGGGACTCGGGACAGAAACGGCCTCGACTTTACCATGCGCACGGAGTTCCCTGATCTCCACCTAAAATCATACAAACAGTTATGTAACCTTCGCATGCACCACTACCATGACGGTCCCTCTGTCTGCCTCCTTGACAGCCTGGACTCCACCGGCTCCCTCTGCATCCAAGAATACAAGGGCGAGTTCGTTCTATTGAATACTATCTCAACTGTCGTAGCGGCCTTGTTCATGCTTCCCGTCGTCATTATTCTGGCTCTCCTCGCGCTCCGGTAAGTGGGATCCATGGACAAACCAGCGTGGGCTGACTTGCAACCGAAGTCATCTACAGTTACTTCATACTCGGGTTGCGCATCGCCACCCTTGTATTGTCTATCCCGTCCGTCGTCGTCTCAATAACTCCACTTTTGTTACCTGGAGTGGCATACCGTTTCATCCGTAACAATGACCCACCAACTATGACAAGCATTTTGGACGACGTCATGTTATTTTTAGCCGTTTTCAGGACATTCCTGCTGCCAGGTATGTATTCTTCTCTCCCTTCTGGTGACAGAGAACCGAGTCCATCATTGTCGTTCCGTAGCCTTGGCGCACATCACTATCCATGGCTGTCAAGATGCGCGGACCGAGATCGCGGGCGGGATTCATGGCATATCTGATTTCCATGCCGAGACTAATCCCTATCCCAAGGAAAGAGAAGAATAGTGCCAAAGGAATGAGAGCCGGTGGAGGTGGGCTATTCCCCTTATCCGTTACGGAGAAGATCGTGATGATCAGCATTGCAGATACCAAAAACTAGACACGTGTGAACTCGTATGAGACGTATGAATCAGAGTGAAATTAACCTCGGAAAAGAAGCATGAAACAAAAGTCAGGTAGCTTGCCTTCAGTTACGATTAACACAATCCTGAACACAATGACTATAGTTTGCAGCACACACCGCGTACGTCCCAAACAGGTCGCCAGTCCCCCTTTTGCGTTTAACGTTCAACCACGGCGTTAGAGAGGACACGCGACCGACTTATTTGCACATGGCGGTGAAGGCTTTGTGAGTATCTTAGGTATCCGATAGGTGTGGCCTTGGGTGTATGGGCGTCCTGTGGAATTTCCGGGGGGTCATATTAACCCAGCGGTATGCCGGATTGTACCCAATGCCGTTATGCGCTTATTTTCTCCAAGGCCACTCTTGCCATGGCGTCGTTCCGCAACTTCCCTGGAAGTACCCTGGTACATTCTAGCCCAGCTCCTTGGAGGTATTTGTAGCGCTGGTATTGTTTATGCCAACTACTATCATGCCATCAACCTCTACGAAGGTGGAGCAGGTGTCCGTACTATCTCTGGCTGCAGGTGAGCAGACGTAAGGTGTCATTGATAAGACGTAATCCAATACTAACCGACTTTTTTCGGACGACTCGACCGATGCAACGCCTCACGCATCTCTTTGAGTGGCACCGTCATGTTCGTCGGAAAGTCCCTGACATGCAACATGATTGTACGTGTTCAAAGCTTAGCGCCGAAGACACGAAGGGGAACGAATACCAGCCAGGTGAGTGCGAATTATTTAATGATCGCGATTCCGCCTACCCAGCCTCCGAACAGGGACCACTATTACGCGTTTACACATCTAGACTAGCTTCTCTTCGTAAGTTTCTGGGTTGGCTTGCGAATTATTATGTCGGTGCCTAATATCCTGCTTTCATTCTATTGAACAGTAAACGTGTCCGGCTTCGTGGCCGCAGCTCTCCTGCAGCCAAAGCCTTGCAATTTTGCGGTCTTGCGGACATCGCTACTGCTGCGGATGAACTAGCCACAGCTCGAGGACATCGACCCACGGATTCAGACCCCACTTGCGCCAGGAATGAGACAACCCTGTAACACCCGAGCTCATACCTCCGCGACCCTGTGGCCGATACTCGCTCATTTCATTGGCCGCGGCCACCCTTGGCTGTGTCGTATCGGTGTTCTAAGCCCGAGGCATCCAAACATCGTGTTTGTTTCAGTAACGGCACCGTGCAGCTTCTGAAAATATGTGTAACATACTACGTGGCAGACGCACTGGCGGTTGGACCGGAGAATACATGGAGCGCAGAAGAGGTGTGGGGCATACGCATAGCCTATAAACCAAATGACAGCGTAGCTGCTCGGAGCACCACACGTCTCAGTTACCCGAGGATGGTGGTACTGAGAACAGTTTCCCTGTCACAGAGGAGATGGTCATGCAGCCCCTCTATATCAGTGATGGTGTTGAACCGAAGGATCTTGGAGTGGAGACAAACAAGTTAAAAGCATGACATTTGAAGTCTCTGCCGTTTCTTTCCTTTGTGTTAAACAATAATATCAACTTGGATCTTCTGATGGACTTGAATACGTGCAGTGTCGGCGTGCCCTACCGCTCTGGCCTTGGCACGCTTCAACGCCGCCGATGAGTGACTCTGGCCGAAACTCAAAATCCAGGCTGTTAAAGGAGAGTAAATGGATTTTCAGCGCCAGACGCGTTTTTCAAACTTCTAGTTCAGAGAAGGCGCATGCATCAAATTCTTGCACTCTTCACCTGCCAAGATAGCCCAAATACTCACCATACCCAGGGTAAGGGAAAGCAGACTTAAACCCTTGCGAGGAATATTTGAGCTCGAGCCGCTTTGTACCCATAGATTTAAGCGACGGACTTGCAAGTGGGTACGGCCCGGGGCCGGACACCCGGCGAGCACCAGGTCTACAGTGACAATAAAATGAAATAAAATAAAGTGGCACGCAGGCAAGCTCTTTGCTATCGATTTACCCATCAACTAAAGGAGATGCACTTTCCCGCAGCGTTCCTTTCGCCGAAAGGCTTCTGTTACGAGACCGTGATACGTGACGACGAACTAACGGGTCGTGGTCCCGTGGGTCATGTTGTGTGCCGTATCACACGGCCATCGCAGACGGCTCCCTTTTGGAGGAACGAACGAGTCACTTGCCAAGCTCACGTTCATCTCCGAAGTCTAGACTGTACATGATGTGACCTGGACGCGTACGTAGGACTGGTCCCCAAGACCGTAGGTTCGTGTTTTGCGCTTTTTTGGCGCCTTTAATATCACCTTTTGATGCGTTTGTCCTTTCGAACATGTGTATACGGCCGGGGGCGAACACGAGTACGAACTGGGCCTGGGCCTGGGTATGAGCGTGAGTCCACATTGCATCCTCAAGACTTATGATTCAAGCTACATCCTAGTGTGTCCTCACGGGCGTCCCCCGTCCCCCAGTTACAGCCGGCACGTTCTCGACCGCGGCGTGGCAAGGATGTTACACATTACACCCCAGGGACATACGTAGTGCCCTGGCACGTGAAACCATCCCGTCCTGCAGAGTACCGCGACGCGTTTCAACCCCCAGAGCCCATTGCTCAGGGTCGGCGCACGTTTATGCTCATTTCCAGTTCCCCGTATGGACAGGAAAGGAAAGCTTGCGTGAACTGTTTGCGATACGCCAGGGAGATTGACTTCTGACACCAACGTTCAGCGAAGGTGCCCCGTCGGGGTACGCAACAAATCGTGCATGGATACATATCTGGATGGCCGTCACCACATGACACTTGCTCCCAACGTACCCGCTCGTCATGATCAGATGACTCTTGGCAAACCCTCAAATTCCCAATCTAGTCGCGTGATCGCCGCACCCTGAAAGTCGACATCGGATCCTCTGTGGGTCCTGTGGCCACTCAGGACTGGCAGGAAGGACCTCGCACTCGGAGCCCTCGAGCCGTCCACCCCGTACCCTACGATTGCAGCAATCGCGAATATCGCTCAAATGTCCTTTTCCTCGTCACTCCACCCGTTAATATGAACATGAGCGCGTGTTGTGGTTGTGGTAGGGTCCTTTGATACGTTGAGTAATCAGGTGGCCGGTTGGAGGGGAATGGTGCCACGCTGAGGGTTTCGCGAAGTGTTCCTGCGTCATCGTGATGCCATCGTGCTTCTGTTGAGCCACAGATACGTGTTTAGAGTCGAGCGCTGGATATCTTGGATCGTCTTCGTCTTTTCACACCATCACCACCAGCAGTCCTCCCACAAGCCCCGACCTTGCTCCCGGTTGTAGATCGCCCTGTCCGGTGAATCTACATGAGGGGCGATCTAAGAGAGGCAGTTGCAGCCCCACAGCGCCCCAGCCTGACCACTATGGAAAACCGGGCACCAAATCTCGGCCGCCTCCAACCAAGAGCTTCCACCTCGCCCCTCGGACGCACGATGATAACAGGACGATAACGTGTGAGTGCGACGAGCACGCCGAAATTGCTGTTTATCTCGTTCGACGCACAACCACCTCGGTTCTTCCACTTGCAAGCTCCCAAACTAGCCAATCCGTTGTTTGGACGTCCCTTGTTACGTCTGGCGACATCCCTCCCGTCCGTTGGCCTCGCGGCAGACTACCATACCTGAGTAGCTGTGCCCAATGGAGAGGTACCTGTGCTACTGGAAATAGAAATGAGATGCGTACCGGGGCACGCGCGTGTACAAACTCAAATCTGGAGCGCGAACGTTAACTTGAACTTGGGCGTCCTGCTTTTAGAAGTGATGATGGATCCGAACCGTCGTGTTTCATCGTGACGCACCACACATATGTACAGGGGTTCCTCGTGCAAACAGAGACGATTGACATGGACATTATATAGTGTTATAAACGACAACTTTCCAAAATGGGTGACGAGTCGGACAAAGGGATGCGTAAGTTGATTGCCAAAGATATGTAGAGCAGTACAGCATGGCTACAATTTGCAAAATCCCCATCTACGCCATCGATCGTGGTATCAAATCAGATAGGAACGACAAACCTCAGTCACACTGCTACACTCGCGGGCGTAACCCGCCAGGGGATTATCGAGGCCTCATGTTTGAGCAGAGAGGGCTAGGCGGTCACATGCGATACTTTCGCTTAAGAGCCGCCCATGAGAGTGCTGCGGTTCGATAGAAGGTGACGAATTGATTCATATCTTGTTCTGGAACACGATTGATATCGAGCCGATTCCAGTATCGGCAGAGGGTATATACGATATCATTTGCGTCACGGTCTGAGCCGCGGCTGTGTAATGGTTCCGAGTAGATTAGCAAAGCGCGCAAAGCAGGGGTGGAAAGGGGACTTGCATCGACCAGGTTTTGAGTTTATCTCGGACAAACTCAGAGAGAGTCAAAAAGGGGATGCCTTTCATGTTCATTGTTGTGGAGGCATCGAGCCGCCGAGGGCCATGCTCGCCAGCAGGCAAAATTTCGATCTGGGGTACACAGGTCAACATGGTGCGGGGACCACCAGAGGTGCGAGCTCACCTCAATGGCGGGTATGAGACGACGGTAAGTGGCATGCAAGCTGTGCAGACTGCTGTTACACGGAGTGAGGACCGAGGCAAGAGCGATAGCCTGTACCGGTTGCTCCATGGGGAATGCGTGGTCGTGAAATACTCGCTGTCCGCTA
>JBBPLN010000920.1:0-11802 GCA_038089815.1 Sutorius eximius
CACCAGCATCCTTGTTGTGATCATCGCCATCCTTGTCACAACCATTGTTGATGTCATCTGGATCAGGGGAAAAAATACCCTTACCCTTATCAACATGATGATGTGGAGAGAGTTCTTCCTCCAGCTCTGCCTCTGATCCATCAAGAAATAACTCTTTCCCAGGCTCAGACTCTTCCTCAGAGCTGTCAGATCATGGTGATAAGTTCTGAGCTTGTGGGTCTGTTTCATGTTCCATCTCACATGGAAACAACAAAGGACTACTAGCACGATCTAAGGAGCTTTTGCAGGAAGTTATAGTGCACCTCTTGCCATGAGCATTCTTCGAGTTGCATTGTGGGTCTGGTGAAGGATGGTGGTCCAAACAGGAGACAGCAGCTGAGGCTGCTCGTTCCCTATGGGGACATTAACTCTCAGTAGTTGCAGTCAGAGTACTTGAAGTTTTGGCCATACTCCTGGAATTTGTATGACGAAGTTTGAAGGCATCCAGCATCTTGGAGCTGATGAACATAGGTTGAGGTGGAGCCCTGAGCTGAAATCCAAACCAGCTGCCTTGCTCTGACTGAACAGCAACATGGACTGGTTCTACCACTGCATTACATCTTTCACTGGCAAGGTTCAAGGTAGAGGATGTCTAGCAGATAAAATGGAGGTTAGGCAACAATAATATGCTGGAAGAATAATCACCCACCTTCAACTTTGACTCTGTCTTAGGCTTCTTCTTCCTCGGGCGACATGGTGTTGGAGTCATGGTGTTGACTGGTTCCTCACCCAGGCTGGGAAGAACAGTGTGTCCTTGGTAGGGGAGATGCCTCTATAGCCCATCCAACCTTCTCAAGCTGGTCAAGATGGCCACCAGTTCCAGCATTGGTTCATTTTGAATGTTGCCCAGAATCCTGGTCTGAGACCACAAACATGTCCACACTGTTACCCTGCACATTTTTGGGAATGACAGGGAGAGAGTTACAAGATCAGGCAGAGCTACAAGTGGAGGGAGCTTTGGCTATCATTGGGGCTGCTGGACATTGCTTCCGAGTTGGCAGCATAGCATGACTACTGACTGAGAGGCAAGACTCAACCTGGACTTGGCCTCTCTTGCATTCCATTTAAATCCTCATGGATGGTATGCCAGCCCAAATTCTAGTTGCTCTTATCAATGAATAATAACTTGGTGTCTCCAGGTGTAGCTACAGACCTGTGCCATTGTAGACATAAAAAAAACATCTGTTGAACTATTTGGGGTCAACCATACATTTTTCTCATGCTGGGGTAGGGAAGCTAACCAGTTTGTCATGAAATCATTGAGGTGTCATGTCGTGGTTGAGGGTTCCATTGTGACTCATTGCTTTGGCACACTGTCGTGTTGTGATTGTGTCACATGTGATGTAACAACACTGTACAGGCAAGACTACATAACACTACATATAGGATGTCTAATTTGAATCTGCCTGACTTGCCAATTGGGATCTCAGAGGGCTAATACATTTTGTATGAGTATAAGTGATTCATAAGGACGTGTGTAGTACTGGATGGGGGTGATACTTAAGGCAAGTAAGAAACAAGCACACAGAATCAGTATGTACCCCACTGCAAACTTGGATTGTGGTTAGACATTACAGCTGTTTGGCGAGTTCATATACAAATGCAATGTAAGCACCGACATACTGAAGATGTATTCCGTTGGACAGATGGCAAGCAACTGCGCAAAGCCAATGTGGCATCCTTGTCCTGACGACGCATGTTTTGACAGTAAAATGGCATTTCATGGGCACTCAGACCAGCATGTCTGTAAAGTGTGCTGCCAAGGAGCATGGAAGGTAGTTGTGTACTATATTCCATGGCCATTGCATAAGCCTAGTGGATTGAAAAAAAAAAGGTGAGTTGTAAACCACTTTCCTGTTGCGGTTGTCAATCTCACCTGAGGCTGCAGACCATACTAATCCTGAATGAGAAAGGATGCTTGGCGAGATGAAAACAAATATGCACCTGTTTTTTGTCCTGCAAAACTGTTGGTATTGCAGTGCTTAGTTGGGGTGTAGGCATAGGAGAGATCAAAGGGAGAGTGGGATGTGCAGTGGCTCAAAAAACTGTCTGGATGTTTGCATGTTTTTGATTAAATGTAGTGGACCTCAATAATCCGCCGTTGGTATAGTAGGGAGGGTAGTTTGTTTGAAAGTAACCACCATATGGTGTTCAACCTTGAACCATGGGGGACAGTCATGCCAGGGGTGAAACGGAATGATGAGAAATGCTGTTTGGTTGGGATGGGATAGATGGTTGATGGTATTGATTGTTGATACAGTCGTCTTCTACAGCCATCCCTCTGAGACCCAGAGACTGTTCATTCTCGACCATGGACATAACATCAAAAGTTCCATTTTTTCCTAGGGAATGAAGAGGAGCTGTATGCAGGATTAGACAGCAAAAGGTATCTGATGGACCTGAGCCCATCCTTCCCAAGCCCATTATTGAACCTCTGCAGAGAGAACTGCCCGGTCTTTGTTGAAGAAAAATCATCCTTGAAAGAAAGAAGATCAAACATCAGCATCCAACTTAGTTATCATTGATGTCAAGGGGAGGAAGTACAATTCTGACCCCATGAGCGTATTTGCCTGAATTACAGTCGCTTGCCTTTGTCATGCTTGATGCAAGGAAAGCAAAGAGTTCACATCCTACCCCAAACTCAGTAAGTACGCTCATGAATTCATTTGTTTGACTGACTAACCAAGAAAACTCCTTCCACAGGCTGCCACCCATCTCATCCTGGATACCACTGGATGGTCTTGGTACAGTCCAACTTTCCCCTGTGTTGGGACGATATGCATTCTTGCCTTGTGAAGGGGAGATGTCATTCACACTTGCCACAGAAGAAATGGATGCATTCCTCTTCGCTGCAAGCATCATGGACCCTCAGACCTGGCAGCTTATGTAAGCATACATGTGTTGAGAGGGCAAGAACTCAACAAGCCTGCCAACCAGAGCTAAGCCCTTAAGCACAGGCCCTGCATCCATCCCTACACCAAACATGTTGAGCATAGTTGCTGGCATGAACTTTGCCTGTGCCTTGGGAGAAGCATCAACCCAGACTCAACGGGAGATGATGCATGACATACATTACTCAGTGTCACAGAAGGTGAATGACCTGAGGAGCATGTAGATGATCCAGAAGGTTTTCAGGATGCATTCTTAGGACACAATGTCATTGCACAAAAGGTAAATTAATCATGCACTGTGGAGAGCAGGATGAGGAAGGAGGAATGTGTGTAGGCAATGACTCACATGAATGAAAGAAAAGAACAAAGAGTGGGAGAGATTATGGTTTTAAACAGAGGTGTGAATGAATTGGCTGTGAAGGGGAGCACAGATTAGTGGTAATGTGCCCATCAAGACTAAATCAATGGTGAGTTTGGCACAAAGACATGGTTAAGGGCATGTCAAAATCAAGGAAGGGGGGCACAAGTTGTTATAAATGGATCACGATGTGCACCAGGCAGAAAAGGACATGTGAATGATGAGACTCACCATGGATCCCTTGTCATGGTGGGTTCCCGAAGAGATCTCAGAGGTACTACATTTTGCTAAATCTGCTTGATTTCTTCCCACCCATTTCAACAACAGGACAACAATCAGAATGTAAACTAGATTCTCCCAGTCGTACAAGTACTAGTAAGTGCAAACTAGGAACCAGAAGGATATAAGTGGCAAAGGGCATCAGTTGATAGCATAGAAAAAGTCCTTATCGAAGTATTTGTTCAGGAAAAACAACTGTGAAGAATGAACTCAATTAGTCAAACTAAGCTGATTGTCTGCATTCCAACCAAAGCAGGGGACAATGTGAGTATATGACCAAAGCTGATCCACAGGAAATACTTCACCAAGCAGAGAACCAGATGTACGTGTGGCCTTCTTGAGTACATGCAAACCCATGGTACGCTCAACCAGACCATTCCCTTGCAGGAGAATATCAAGGCATTGTGCATACATCAGGAAACAGTCAGAATGTGGGCCAATGCCACTGCATCCTTTGGAGGTGGCAGGACACATGATGAGATAGACATTGATGACAGCATGACCTGTTGAAGTCTAGGCATCAGTACTGCCAGTAGTATGAGTAGAAAGGCACACACCTTGTAATCCACTGGATGGCCACTGCCACTGCTTGTCTATATTCATAATTGCTGCATCATACCACCTGTATTTCCATGAATGGTTGGGAGGATGAGCATGGATGGTGAAAGTGGAAGTGGCCATGGACGGATCATGGTATACTTTCTGCTGAAGATGAACCTTGTACCACACATGGAGACCTTTGAATGGAAGGTAAGCATCCAGTGAGGACCTTCTTTGATGACCAAAAGTGTGCAGGTTCTGGGGAAAGCTTTGCTCATGAAGGAGGTAGTTGGCCAGTGCCCCATGAAGGTCAGGTAACTCAAACATCTTGGCAACATCATCAATGGGAATGTGCCTGTGTGACGCATTGTAGTTGAGGTGGATAGCCATAGATCTGGCCATGAAGGTATGGAGTGGAGTGGGGACAGAGTTGGGGGGAGAGGAGGAGAGTCAAGTAGCTATGTCAAAAAAGTTACTGGCCTTGCATGTCGGTGCCCATACATTGTCCAGCATGTTCCTAGTAGTATCTCCATTGTTTTCATCGCCACTCTCTGCATTACCATCATGCTCTTCATCACCAGGTGATGCAACCACATGGAGTGCCAATGCAGTGTCAAAAAGTTGACACTTCTTGTAATGGTTGAGACACCAGCAAATCTGAGTATTGTAGTTGTGGTTATTGGTGGTCGAGGCAGGGTCCTTGATGACTTCGATGTGGGCATGCTCTGTTGTGTCTGCTGACCACTGTAACAAAGAGCCAACCTGCATGATACTGGGAATGACATTTTGCATCAGTTCAATCTTTGGAATATGCCAGTGCTTGAGGATAGTGTGTGTCTTGGTGCCCCAATGAAAGCCATTATCAATGATGGCGTGCTTATGGTTGTGAAATGTTTGCAATGTGGCTTTGATCTTGTTGCAAGTAATAGATGTAATGGCAGTGGCCTGAGAGAGATAGCAAAATTCCATGAGGGCATGAACCACAATGATAACGTCAGGATCTGTTGTACTGGCGATGACAACAACAATGAATCATTGGATATCCCTCTGAGCCCTTCCACTAACTTGCTTCAATTTCATGATTCCACTAGAAAAGTGGCAGATACCAGTGATGCAGGGAATGATGGAGAATCAGAAGTCCAACTCGGTGGCACCAAGGACCTGCGTGCACCAGTGAACATCATGGTCCCAGAATTGGTGGTGCCATTCATGTAGGCTTTTGGAGGTAATGAAATGGGAAGGTTGGGCAAGTGGCCAGTCCTGATAAAATGGATGTGACACTCTGCTGAGCCAAAATTGCTCACAAGCTGCAAAGTACCCAGTGATGTCACTGACATCACACTTGATAGACGCTAACTGGCTGAGTGTGGTGGCAGCAGTGCAAGGCTGGTGGCAGTCTGGATCACCAAAGGCTTTATACATGGCAGTCATAACAGGGGAGGTGTTGGAACACACACATGCCAACATGCATGTCTCAGGCATATTGACAATATACAACACTAAAGGTGTGAAGCAGTACCATATGTTTCCAACTGGATCGGCCATCATTTGACCTATGCACACCGCCTGTTTGAGAGATTCAAGAATGATGTTGAGGCATTGGTGAAAAAGTTGAACATTGAGGATGCTGCATATTCTAGAGTTGTGATGGATAAACTTTGCAATTGGCATCAACACCAGGAGGAAGAAGGCATGTGAGGACCCCTTGTTCCTCATGCTCATTTTGATGTTTGCAAGACTGATCAACAATGGATGTGCAACTCTACCACTGCACATGTTTGTAATGTTTGTTTTGTCAGATGAAAGAATAACACCACAAAGTGTAGTGCCAGTGGGTATTTTCATCTGCAAAGATTCATGAATCAAGGATCACCTGGAGTGTGATAATTCTTACCTGCATGTCCCAAGCACTGTCGCTACTCAGCCATTCTGTGAACACCCTCACAAGGTGCTCAGCCATTGTGAACAGACAGAACAGCGAGAAGTCCATCTTATCTGCAAAGTAAGGGTGGCTGAAAAGCAACTTGATGCATTTGAGCACATCACGGAAATAAAGGTGAACAGGTCGCTTTGTTTTGTGGGTGGTGGGAACTATCTGGAACTGCCATTGTGGACCCGATAGAAGGAGTTCTGCCTGTGAATGTAGTTCCTTCACTGTGCAAAAGGAAAGCAACATCTTCTTTGCCTGTATGGATGATTCAATACATGAGCTTAAACAACCTGTAGAACGTACCACCTGCAAGGAGAGAAAGTTATCAATAGCGTTCATGCTAAGTTGTGACATTAACAAGAAGTTGGCTATCTTCCAATCATCAAGACTCGTGAAGGGGTAGTAAATATTGTGCTTCTGGTATACAGTGTATGGATCTGAGTCAAACTGGGTAAGGAAGGTTTCTCCTTGCTCAAAAATCATGGAAGCGCCAGGGAAGGTGTCAATAACTCTTCTGAGAGAGTCCACCATTGCAGGGATGGGATGGGGGGCAAAGTGCCCATTTTCTCCCAGGTCATGGTAAGAATCAGTGATGTCCCCAGTCTAGATCTGGGACAAAGTTGGATGGTGAGCACAGTGGTATGTTGTCATCTTCTCCTTCATATTCAACCTGTTCTTCCACAGCCTGAAGGACAGCTGAGACCAGCTCTGTATTTCAGTCATGAGCATTGCAGGCAGATCAAGGTTGCGCTCAGTGAAACATGACCACTCTGTCAGTGGGGAAATCCCTGAGACACTTGGGACAGATTGGCATTGACTTGGAATGAAGAATAAGGGAGAAGGGATGCTTACAGCAGTACACAGTATGGTCAAGTGTAATGTACAATGCAGTGGACTGCTGTTGGTGTGGCTTACCATAGGTGATGTACAAACAGGTCATAGCTAAGGTCATATATCTCTGTACATCACATCACAGATGTGTTAAAACTTACTCATTTGTAAATCCATCATTTTCTCCTTCATGATCTGTCTATCTTGATGGCAAGTGCTTGCCAGCCTGAAATTCCAGCTAATGATTCAGTGATGTCTGCTCAATGGGTTGACTCTTATTTGTATTCTGACCCTTCTATTCATTCCAAGTCAGCACTGCCCTGCCCTAGTACCGCTCCGATCAGCCTGAATGCTCATTCCACCTTGAGCACAGTCCCCAGCACACCTGGTGCTGACTTTTTTGTGTCTTTGGTATCAATCAATCAGCCACTTGCCTGTCGCCCACCCCAACATGTGCTGTTGAGGGGAACACCCTCAGCTGTTGGGGCCATTTGTGCATGGAAGTCTATTCCCACCTTCTCTTATGCCAGGACGCCTCTTCAGAATACTCTACTTGGGCCAAAATCTAGCGAATTTCACAACTCCACTAATATGGAATTGAGCATCCTAGGAAAAAGATACAAAGTATGCATGTAATGTATTTATTCAGTGGACAACTACTGAATATTTCAATAGTCCAATGTGGATGTCTCTGACATCTCTGACCCTGAGTGTGAAGAATTTGAACACCAAGAGGCACTTCTCCTCATTGAGGTTGCCAGGGCTCAGTCAGCTGTCCGTCAATATGAGAAGAATCTAGCTCAGGCACAGCTAGATGAGACCATGGCCCTTGGCACTCTCTACAAATGTTGTGTCATGGAAATGCAAAGGAGGTTTGATATGGCCAAGTTTCACCTCGGGTCCATTCATAATTCCATTTGAATGAATGGAGGCATCCTTTGTGAAGGTTCCCTGCTGTTGCACAAGCATCATCATCAATCTTTGGCCTCAAGTATTGGTACTGATCATAATCTTCAGGCTGGTATGTGCTTCATTAAAAATCATGATGTCCTCAACCTTACAGTCTTGCTACACACAGACTGGGCATCACTTGAGGTATAGTAGATCACTGTATTATTGTTGTTCTGAGTTCATGCCATGTTCTGTTTCTCAACTGTAATGCTATTGCTGCTGCCAGAATCCCTTATAACCTGAGATTGGCTGATGTGAGTGAGCGATTGGAGGAGCCCTCTGTAAGAGCAGAAATGGATCCATCTCCCCCCATGAACAACTACACTGCCTTTGCTATCACACCCCCCTCACATTGCATTGCCTTCGCCCTCACCCTCACGTCATGTCACCTTCACCCTTGTAGCACCCTCACTCTCCCCATCATCTCACCCTCACCACACCCTCGCCCTCATGTCATCCTACCACCTACAAGCAGCCTCATGCCACCCTCACTATCACACCACCCTCAAGTCATGTCACCCTTGCCCTCACACCACTGTCACATCGCCCTTGCCCTCACAGCATCACTGTCACCCTCACATTGCTGCCACATCAATCATCCTCCCCCGCTCCTGCCTTCTCACTCTCACCCTCATGACAACAATGCGACAACAACGGCATGACTGCAGAAGTGCAATCACATTGTTGTTGTTGTCCTCACCCATCCTCACACTCACTCTCTTGTGCTCACCCCACACGCACTCACCCTCTCATGCTCACCCACACCTTGGCACTGTCATGCACCCTCATCCCCTGCCATCACACCTGTTATGCTTGGCCCTGGTAGGGACGAGCGTAACCTCTGTAAAACGTAGTGGTTGGTAACGGGGTTTCGAAGGGGGATCCCCTTAGCGTAGCTTAGGTTGAATGAGGAGTATTCCTTGCAAGGAACGACGAAGGTGAGACTGATGCTGGCCTTCCCCTAGAACTGCGGTCTAGGTTGGTTGACTCCGACCTGTAAGTTGTGGGTGACAAAGAGAGGAAGCAAGTCCTGGATTGCACGAAGCGGTAGATACGACAGAGGGGAACTAGCTTGGCCCAAGAGGGTCAAGGGGCCAAGGTTTAAGTACTACGCAGGGCAAAGGGTTTTCGTGGTTAAAGGGAGCGAAATGAAGCATAGCCTGCTAAGGTGGTGTAAAGAAAGCGAGATGAAATGTCTTCTACGAAGGCGATGTCAAGGGCAACGATCGAGATGAACCCGAGTTAATGGTAAATGGGAATACGAGGCTGTGTAAGGAGAACAGCCTTAGAAGGCGGTGTCCGTAGAGATAAAGGATAATCCCGGGGGAATCCCAGGCAAGGCTATGGAAAAGGTTACTAGCGAAATGAAGCGGGTAAAAGTAGGTCATATGAGAAGAAAAGTGTACCAGGTAGACCGACTCGTAACAACACCCATGCTTGCAGAAGATGACAATGTGACAACAGTGATGTGATCACACTCATGCAAGTGCATCACCATCATCGTGCTGTCACCCCTGCCTCCTCATTTTACACCTTTGAGCCCACCCTGCCTCCACCTGTGTGTCCTCACTATTGCACCCTCACCATGATGGTGATGGCACAGCAATGTTGTGATGTTGTTGTCACTGGCATGGTTGCAACAGCCCACCATACCTGCAGGTATACCCTGAGATATCATTTGACATACCCAAATGTTATAGATTACCCTCTCATAGTTCTGCTTTCAACTGCAATGATTTTCTTTGTTGAACCGAGCCATTCATGTGTCTGAGAAAGGAAAAAAAAAGAAAAAGAACTCTGTACCACTGTAAGCTATAACAGGCTGTAATCTACTGTGATTGACTGTATTACTATGCCACTGCTGGACTGTGGGCACTGTGGTCGACTGGAATGACATATAATTGTGTGCTGTGTGTGCTGTCTGCTTGGCATTGCTTGTGCCCCTGTGACACTGCCATGATGTCATGCTGTAACTTGCTGTCACAATGCTGTCATCACTGTTGTCACTGTGCCAAAATGAGGGGTTTACTGATGAGGATGGAGCAAGTATAAAATAAGTGAGCGACCTACTAGGTTGGTAGTACCTTGTGCACACTTGTGTGGTCTGTCCTTATTTTAAACTTAACAAGCCAAAAAAGGATGTATAAGCACAATTAAGCATCGTGTCATTTTCCTGATGCAACACCTCAGTGCTCGTCATTTTGAGTCCTTGCAAAGCCAACCAATTGATCCCATCTATCAGGTCAAGTGACAAGGTTCGGCTCCATGTGTATACACCCCGGATTACCAATTCCATGAAACCATGCGATGATCTTGCCTTGTACAGCATACCCTCTCTCCCCATCGCATGGGCTCTGCCCCGACCCCTTATGGACCAACTGAACGTGTTTGGGGGGCAGCTATATCTGAAGGATTACGAGACGTACATCTGGTTGTGTCGTTTCCTCTGCGTGTTCGCCAGGCATTTGGAGGGTGAAAATATTGAGGTTGGACTTGACGGGTTTATCTCACCCGCGAATCGGCCAAGCCATTTGCAGATTGCGCAGGCATTCCAAAAGTCGCCCATAGTTTCGGTGAAGACATTGCTGGGCTTACGCAGGAAAGGGATGCGCTTTGCACCGACGCACATGGGGAAACTCCTTGATGGACGACTGCTTGCTGAGAACGATTTCCATGATTCTGATAAGGTGGGTTTCATTTCTATTTCCCTGGCGTCAGTGTCGTTGACGTCGTTGCCTTCCAGGGACCAGGATGTCGAAGATGAGATTGTCACGTAGTGTGCCAGGTCACTTCGCGAATAGCTCTGCCCATATACTCCCGTATGTCTTGTGAAAAATGTAACATAGCTGTAACACTCCTGTACGCTTGCACGTCACATATCCGCCACGTCAGCGGTTGTCGAGATAGTAAGTGAAATTATTCGACGAAAAACACCGCTAAACACCGCTGATTGCCTGAGCCGGATCGAAGGTTTGATGGAAGGGCTGCGAGGAGTGGGGGGCCCCAACAGGTTATGGTCACGAGCTTGGCCACGAGGCCTAGACCTGAGGCCTGCGTGCTCACTGGCAGCCATCGACATCCCACTCTCTGGTGAACTTAAGCCCTCTTTCGACATCGTTCACCAGGGAATGTCTCACTCAGTCCTCGACCATAATGACCTTTCTGCGCTGGAATACATTGCTACGCACGTCTTCCTTCCTCTCAAGCTCCCGGATGGTGATGATAACAGCATCTACAACAATCACTCCCTAGCAGCAGCTACTGCCTCAGCTGCGCGAATCTATTCTGATCGCATCGGCGATGCCCTCATACCTCAGTGGCGCCATATCTCTGGAATGTTGGACAATCTACAAGCCATTGTTCAGCATGATCTGGATCGTTCCTGCACCATTTCTCAGCTCAGAAGCATGAACGTAGCAGGCAAGTTTTCAGGTGCCCAAGTACTATCCTGTAAACTCACAGAGTGTAGATGTCCTTGCATTTGTTATCCGAGCTCAAAATGCGGCAGTCATCTTCCGAAAGCAGGAGGATGTCACCACCTTCGAGGCGTTTGAATTATCCCCAAAGGCCGGCGTTGTGATGGCTACACAAGGAAAACTAGTTTGCTCATATCCTGGACCGGGAATCGAGATCCCCAACATCTTGTTTGACGAGGAAAGCTTTCTGTCCGAACTAGCCAATTTCCTGGTTCACATGAACCGTGACATTCTTGGTGCCAACCCAGAAAGTCAAACGACTACCGCTGTTGAAACACAAGATAGCGCTCACCCGCGTTATATCACAGAGTTGCTTGTCGGCATCTTGAGGAGCCTCGGCAGCCCTGCCAATGTCACTCGCATTAGCAAACGTGTGGGTGACGAGGTGGTCCGAGGCTGGCGACGATCTCCACTCTGGCTCCTCATCAGAGTCTCCCTTCAGACATCCCTGGTTCGGTCAAACCTCGGGCTTCGTACTTACAAAGAATTCATGCTGGTCTGCATGTG
>JBBPLN010000921.1:0-11788 GCA_038089815.1 Sutorius eximius
GCCCAAATCCACATTCGACGGCCTCGTCGCCGTGCACCTCCGGCGGGGCGACTATGTCCGTCATTGCCCCAACCTCGCCAAGTGGGGCGCGCACTACATGGGCATCAACCAGCACCCCGCGCTCATCGATCGGTTCGATCCACGACTGTTGTCCGACGATGCTGCCGCCAAGGAGGCATACTACCTTGAACATTGTCTACCGACGACAGCGCAGCTCGTGGAAAGGTTGCACGAGATACGGGTGCAGCACCCCGGGCTGAGGCGAGTGTTTGTCCTGTCGAATGAATGGGGGTGGGCGCTGGGTGAGATCAAAGACGCGCTGGAGAAGGACGGGTGGGTGGATGTGGTGAGCTCGGTGGATTTACAGCTTGATGCGGAGCAGACGTATGTCTCCATGGCGGTCGATATGGCGATTGCGGAGCGGGCTGAAGTATTTGTAGGCAATGGCGTAGGTTCATTCATTCTTCGTTGCTTTAGTATGCTGACCACCCTTCTCTTTCTAGTTTTCGAGCCTATCATCCAACGTGGTCATGTTACGGCTAGCCAAGGGAATGGAACCCCTGACCAACCGCTTTCTTTAGACCTGTCCTTGTAGCCGCCCGCCTTATGTTCTTGTGTTGTACATAGGTACACACCGCCACGGCTGTAGAACACCCAACTGCATCATTCAAGTGGTATAGAGTACGTCATATCACCGTCTATATATTGCATCCCATAGAAACGCAGAGATGAACAATATAATTAGGATACAATGTTAAAGAGAGTAACGGGTATTGAGTATAGCGGAAAGTGCTGTCTTGTGAACTCGAAGTCGAAGGTCTTGTTTGGCAGACTATGAGTGGTGCTTCGAAGTTCGAACGGACATCTTTGTACCGCCATCCCCGTGCATTCTTCCGCTTCTTTCCTTCATTGGGGAGTGGGCTCTGCCTTAAAACACAGGACACGGGGGGATTCTTCGCCTGTGTGGCTCAAGGAGACCGACAGCGGCGACCCGGATTGCGTCCTCACCGATGCCTTCACAACTGGTTGTAAACCGTGGCCAGGATCGCATGATTAAATGAGCGAGCGGAAGACAGCATACCCAGAACTGGATCATCTTGCATCCGGCGGGATAACAGACGGTCCCGTCGAGAAAAGAAACCTGGCATGACCATCCTTTCGCTGAAGATGTCGCCATTTATTGGTATACCGATATGTCCAAGACGGTATCTGCGTGCCATTTGGGATCGAATAAAGACTTCCCCATGCAAATCGATTGAGAGGTGAAAGGTGACGTTTGCATTGCGCTGTCGCCAGTGTCTGGTGATTGGCCTCGCGAGCAGCAATAGCAAGTGTCGTCAACGTCCGAAGAAGCGAAAATAAGCGCCAACGACACCAGGCGCCGGCGTGACCTAGAAGAGGAAAAAACGTGTTCATGCAGAACTCAATTCTTCGCACCATATCTCCACCTAGACACTTGTGCTTTTCCCCTTGAACGTGATCTACGGAAGTACTCTGTCGAAGCGGATGTCGTCAACGGAGAACAGTGAGTAGTAGTCCTCGTCAGCGACTGCGCAACGCTGACGATTCGGTGAGAACCTACGATTGTGCTCGACACCGATTCCTTTGGGATCACCTGGGCACTTGCTTTCCATCCTGATGGAATGCATTTATTAAGCGGGAGTCGGCAAGGGATTCAACGGTGGCATGTTGCAGAGGGTAAAGAGGTTGGGAAGCAAGGCAGAATGAACTTGAACTCCATTTCAGTATCAAGTAATCACAGGTGGGTGGTATGCGGGACCGACAAGGGTGCCAGCGTGTGGGACGAGCAACTCCAGGAGAGGACCGTCGAGGTGGAGCAGGGGAAGTGGGTGGCTGTGGTAGAGATCTCGCCTGACGCCACCAAATTCGCGACAGGTACAGCAAGCGTGTCGGATGGAAACACCGTGAACATCTGGGATATCATCACTGGGAACAGACTCATAGGCCCACTCCGATTCGAGGGAAACATCAAAGGAGTCAAGTTCTCGCCGGACGGTGAACGAATTGCCACTGCGCCATACCACGGCTCTGTTCATATCTTCGACAGTCGCAATGGCGACCAGCTTACCATCATCAAGGCCGACGTGAGCACCCTATATGACACGGGTGCTCCAGGGGCCCTTGCGTGGGCAGGTAATGGGCAGCAGATTTTTGCTGCCTGTGGTGAATGTACAATCAAGGCTTTTGATTCGTCCACCGGATCCCAACTCGCCGAGTCGGACAAGTTTGGCACCTCGGACAACCACATAGTGCCCATCGCCTTGGCAGCCAATGGAAAGTTTCTAGCTGTCTGTGCACAAAGATCTGTCTTATTCTTGGATGCTTCAACCCTCGCTCAGATTGGCCTGGTCATTGAAGATAGTCGAGGACCACTATCAATTGCCTTTTCCGCGGACTCCAACTGCCTCGCCATTGGATATAGTGGGAAAATCGCTATCTACAACCTTGGTGATATCCTTTCAGAATCGTATGGTCCCTTCCACGCAAGTATTCATGCGTTTATGGTACCAGGCGTACGGAACAGATTGAATGTTATTCTCGTGTTTAGGCACCCACTCTAGAAGACGTCGACTCAGAAGCACCTGAGGATGGGATGCAGCAAGAACAAGACAGGCAACTCCAGGTAGGTGCTTGTTCCTATTCCTCTGTCGACAGCTAGTTTTACATATGACTACATCAGGATGAAGTGCCAACGGGTGCACCCGAACCCACATTTGACTTTGGGGTCCGTATGTCTCTTTGTACTTCTCGCTTTCGTGCCGATGTAGCCCTACAGGAGCCATTATCTCCCACCACTTCCGACGAGGAATTGGAACGGGGCCAGCCTGAGTCCTCCCGTGTCGGAGCACGCCGCGCAAAGGGACATTCTGATGATGCCGGGTCCAGTGGAGGGCTGCCGATCGTTAAGAGATTCTTGCGGGCGGTGATGAAGAAAGGCGACGAGGGTCAGGAATCACACCAGTTGAATCGCATATCTAGAGAACCCGGCGCTCGTTCTGGTGCCAATCCCCGACCTCGTTCCGATTCACCAGCGAGGCGGGTGGCTTGGGATGAAGGTTCGTCGCGGATGGCTGCAGGTCAGCGGAAGCCGGTAAGCGTTTCTCTTATTTGGAAGATGGTCACCGTCGTGCAAACGTGTCTGACGCCCATTGTCAGCGAACGGTTGCTAGGTCCTTTAGACGAAACCCCAAAAAAGAAAAACGAGCCAAGCAGGTTAGGTGGCCATCTCGTTTCGTTTATTACCTTCTGATTTTCGTTCAAAAAGTCGCAGCCTAAGACGGGTACGAAGACTTCTGAACCGAACCCCCAGTCGAAGGACACCTCTACTAGTGGGCAGGATTCCGTGGGTTCAAAGCCAGTTGGTCCCGTATGCTGTTTTAATGATGGATCCATACCACAATGATTTCACTAGGGTCAGCAAGCAAATGATACTTCTCAGCCCTTGGCCGTACCGATAGGGGTCCATGTCGTCGTGGGTGCTCAACCGTTATTGACTACCGTTACACTCACACCAAAGTAAAACCAGGGAGAAGAGGCAGGTGACCCCATACTTTCGTTTGCATGCAAGGTCAGCCTGCCTAGATGGATCTTATGTGGGAGTCGCAAACCAATTAACGGCGATGGGACACACTGATGGCATGTGATTCAGTGCTGCGTTTCCTGTGCTTGATTTATGAGGCTGGACAGTTATCACAGCCGTTCTCTGGGTTAAGGTTAAGTTAAAGCTCGACTTTTTTTTCAACTTGCGCTGCCATGTCTTTGCTCGCCTTGTGCTGTCACACACACACATCGGACAATGACATGTAATAACCTGTCGCATCAACGTGGTTCTTTTATTCTCATCGTATAGCCATCCCTGACCAACCGCTTTCTTTAGACGTGTCCTTCTGACCGGCCGCCTTATGCTCTCCTTGTGTTGTACATAGATATACACTGCCACGGCTGTAGAACACCCAACTGCATCATTCAAGCGGTATAGAGTACATCATGTCACCGTATATATTGCATCCCATAGAAACGCAGAGATGAACAATATAATTAGGATACAATGCTAAAGAGAGTAATGGGTATTAGAAGCGCTGTCTTCTGAAGTCGAAGTCAAAGGTCTTGTTTGGCAAACCATGAGCGGTGCTTCGAAGTTCGAACAGGCATCTTTGCACCGCCATCGCCATGCATTCCCCCACTTCATTCTTTCATTGGTAGGCTGTACCTTGAAAACAGCTTCCTTCTCCTGCGATTCATGTTGGAGAACACAGGACACGGGTATATTATTCGCCTGCGTGGGTGAAGGAGACCTCGTCGGTACGACAGCGGCGAACCGTGTTGGGTCCTCACCAATGCTTTCACAACTGGTTGTAAACCATGACCAGGATCGCGTGATTAAATGAGCGAGCGGAAGACAGCATACCCAGAACTAGATTGTCTTGCATCCGGCGGGATAACAGACGGTCCCGTCGAGAAAAGAAGCTTGCATGATCCTTTCGCTGGAGATGTCGCCGATGTGTCCAAGACGGTATCTGCGTGCCATTTGGGATCGAATAAAGACTTCCCCATGCAAATCGATTGAGGGGTGAAAGGCGACGGTTGCATTACGCCGTCGCCAGTGTCTCGTGACTGGCTTCGCGAGCAGCAATAGCATACGCAGTCGGTGTAGCTGCGGGTTGAAACATTGAGGATGCACTATCGATAACAACGACGTACATTGCATACCATAGCGAGTGCCATCGACCTCCGAAGAACGCAACATAAGCGCCAACGCCACAAGGCACTGGGGTGACCTAGAAGAGGAAAAAACGTGTTGATGCAAAGTTCAATTCTTCGCAGCACACCTCCACCCAGACACTTGCGCTTTTCCCCTTGAACGCACCAGCTACGGAAGTACTCTGTCGAAAAGGATGTCGTCAACGGAGAACAGTGAGTATTAGTCCTCGCGGTGACTGCGCAATGCTGATGATTCGGCGAGAACCTACCATTGTACTCGAGACCGGTCCCTTTGGGTACACCTGGGCGCTTGTTTTCCATCCTGATGGAATGCATTTATTCAGCGGGAGTGTTGAGGGAATTCAACGGTGGCATGTTGCAGAGGGTAAAGAGATCAGGAAGCAAGGCGGAATGGTGTTGAGATCCATTGCCGTGTCCACCATGGATCACAGATGGGTGGTATGTGGGACCGACAAGGGTGCCAGTGTATGGGACGAGCAGCTCCAGGAGAAGACTGTCGAGGTGGAGCAGGGGAAGTGGGTGGCTGTGGTGGAGATCTCGCCTGACGCTACCAGATTTGCTACAGGTACGGCACGCGTGTCGGATGGCAACACAGTGAACGTCTGGGACATTGTCACTGGCAACAGACTCATGGGCCCACTGCGACTTGACGGCAATATCGTAGGAATCAAATTCTCGCCAGACGAGGAACGAATTGCCACTGCGCCACACCAGGGCTCTGTTCATGTCTTCGACAGTCGCAACGGCGACCAGCTTACCATCATCAAGGCCGACGTGAGGATCCACTATGTCACGGGTGCTCCAGGGGCCCTTATGTGGGCAGGTAACGGGCAGCAAATTTTTGCTGCCTGTGGTGATTGTACAATCAAGGCTTTTGATTCGTCCACCGGATCCCAACTCACCGAGTCAGAGAAGTTTGGCACCGAGGGCGAACACATGGTGTCTATCGCCTCGGCGGCCAATGGAAAGTTTCTTGGTGTCTGTACACAAAGATCCGTCTTATTCTTGGATGCTTCGACCCTTGCTCGGATTGGCCCGGTCATTGAAGATAGTCAAGGACCGCGATCAATTGCCTTTTCCATGGACTCCAACTACCTCGCTGTCGGAAAAGGTGAAGGGAAAATCGCTATCTACAACCTTGGTGATATCCTTCCGGACTTGTATGGCCCCTTCAATGTAAGTATTCATGCATTTATGGTATCAGTGTATGGAACAGATTGAATGTAATTCTCGTGTTTAGGCCACTCAAGAAGACATCGACTCAGAAGCACCCGAGGATGGGGTGTGGCAAGAACATGCCAGGCGACTCGAGGTAGGTGCTTGTTCCTCTCCCTTACCGACAGCTAGTTATTCATATAACTGCACCAGGATGAGGTGCCAATGGGTGCACCCAAACCCACGTTTGACTTTGGAGTCTGTATGTCTCTTCGTACTTCTCGCTTTCGTGCTGATGTAGCCCTACAGGAGCCATTATCTCCCACTACTTCCAAGGATGAATTGGAACGGGGCCAGGCTGAGTCCTCACGTACCGGAGCACGCCGCGCAAAGGGACATCCTGATGATGCTGAGCCCGGAAGAATACCAGCCGTTAAGAGATTCTTGCAGACAGTGATGAAGAAGAGTGTCATGCGTCGGAATCTACACCAGCCGGATCACATATCTAGGGAACCGAGTAGTCGTCCCAGTGGCAACGCCAAACCTCGTTCCAATTCACCGGCAAGAGAGGTACCTTGGGATGAAGGTCCCTCGCGGATAGCTGCAGGTAAACGAAAGCGAGTAAGCATTTCTCTTTATTTGATAGACGATCGTTGCAAAATCGTGTCTGATGGCAATTGTCAGCGAACGGTCGCAAGATATTTTAGACCAAAAGCCAAAAAAGTGAAACGGGCAAAACAGGTTGGTTAACAATTTTATCTCGTGTGTCACGCACTGATTTTCGTTTAAATGTCTCAGCCTAAGGCACGTACCAAGGCAGTTAAGGCGCTGGGCCAGCCGAAGGACGCTTCTACTGGTGGACAGAGTTCTGTGGGTTCAAAGCCAGTCGGTCCCGTATGTTATTCTGACGATGGGTCCATGGTATCGTGACTTACTTTTCCGTTAGGCTCAGCAAGCAAACGATCCTTCTCAGCCCTCGGCCGTACCGATGGGGATGCATATCGTCGTGCGTGCTCAACCGTTATTGACTACCGTTACACTCACACCAAAGTACAATCAGGGAGAAGAGGCAGGTGATGCCATACTTTCGTTTGGGTGCAAAGTCTGCCTGCCCAGATGGATCTTGTGTGGGAGCCACAGACCAATTAACGGCGATGGGACACACTGATGGCACGTCATTCAGTGTTGCATTTCCTGTACTTGACTTATGAGGTTGGACAGTTATCACGGCCGTTCTCTGGGTTAGGTTATAGCTTGCCTTTCTTTTTAACTTGCGTTGCCATGTCTTCGCCCGTGCCGTGCTGTCTACCACACACACACACCGGACAATGACATGTAATAACCTGCCGCACCAACGTGTTTTTATTCTCATCGTATAGCCACTAAGAACGACACACTTGATCATCATCCAACACCATCGCCGGTGGAAGAGTCCAGGGGAACGTTGGTGGGGTGCATGCTGCGCCGTGTTACGAGCGTACCACATCTTTCAGTGGAGGCATCCTCTACGTGATCGGCTCACCTGTGCTGTGCCGCCTTCAGGCCCCCGTGCTCACCCTTTTTACAGGTAGTCAGTGAACCAGGCACAGACTACTCACATCCTCCCTCACCTGCATCTCCAACGTCCCGCTCGTCTGTGAAGACTACGTCCAGTTGCATTTACCCCTGTCTTGGACGATATGCGGCTTGACACTTCGTCCGACCAGGATACCCATCGATGTCATCATATCCGGCCCGACCGCTGGCGGTCCCATGTCCGACACATCCCAATCCCCCTCGCAATAAGCGCCGAATTCTATGAGGGCGTCTGCTCTGGCCCAGATATCCCCCCACGTCCTCAACTCCGTCGACACCCCCAACGAAGCAGATGGTGCCATCATAACCGACTGGTGGCAACGTCCTTACAATCGGTTGAACAGGATGTGGGCGGACGAACCAATCTCGATGTATTGTGGCAATTTGGCGTTGCCCCCGTGTAACTCACTCCTACCGCAGCCTCTTTGGTGGACCACGGATCCTCTCCGACTTCGGCCCTCTCAGTACGGCACGCGTGTCGAATGGCAACACAGTGAACGTCTGGGATATTATTACTGGAAACAGACTTATAGGGGTACCTCTTGGAGGCTTTCGTTTCCCGGTGATCATTGGGAAGTATAATTGGGACTGTGATTCTGAGGCTGAGCCATCGCTCACGCAATTCAAAGGGCCGGATCACCGCGGGACGGGACTGACAAAGGATTGTGAAGGGGTGGGAACTCATTTGGCGCAGAGTTTGAGACAGTAGAGCCTTGGTGTTGGACAGACGCAACGGTGTGGGTGACATCATCGGCCCGAGGCGCGGAATGTCCTGGTCTATGCAATTGCCAAACACTGTTAATCCGCACTTTTTCAACATTTCGAACATTTCGCACATCAAGTGTGGATAAGTGGCTCTCAAATGCCTATTAGTGTGTGTCGTGGTTCAGTTTGGGTAAAAGGAGTTGAATTGATCAAGAATCCCGCAGTCGTGTTGAACGAAAATCGTCCAGCCTTGCACTGTCAGACGATTCAGACGATGTATGCGCGTCCGACGTAGGAAATGACTTGTGCTTCCTGTTACCAGTGTTCACCCGTTTCTGGACACTTCACTCGCGAGAAACGGCATGCCACGGAGCGTTGAATGTCTGAACAACTGCAAGTCAACAACGAAAATTAGATGACGGCGACATACATTGGACCAGCGTAAAATCCACAGCAAGGTCGCGTCTGATTGTGACCGAATCCCGCATCAACTGACAAGATCAGCCATAAGTAGCCCGAAGATGAGAAATAAGCGCCATTAATGACATGCGGCGCGGGCATGGCCTAAAGGGAACAAAAAATGTATTACATAAGTCATTCAACTGTCTCCATACCACGAACCAACTCGAACGGTTGTGAGTTTCCTTCCAAGGCACTAGTGGAATCTGTGGACGTGCACCACGTCAGAATGTCAACAGATAACAGTACGTAACAGTTTTCTAGAGCAGACTACGAGTGTCTGTATGAGGCTGACGATTCGGTAAGAACACAGGATAGTGCTTGACACCGGTCGCTCACAGATCATATGGGCACTCGCTTTTTGCCCTGACGGGAGGCATCTATTGAGCGGGGGTGACGAAGGAACTCAACGGTGGCGAGTTGCTGATCGTAGTGAGGTCGGAGCGCAACTGGGAATAGGACTGAAATCCATTTCCGTGTCAACGGATCACAGGTGGGTGATATGCGGGACCGACAAGGGTGCCAGCGTGTGGAACGAGCAGTTCCAGGAGAAGACCATCGAGGTGGAGGACGGAAAGTGGGTGGCTGTGGTGGACATCGCGCCCAGCGCCACCAAATTTGCCACAGGCACTGCGCGCACGTCGGACGGAAACACCACAGTGAACGTTTGGGACATCGTCACTGGCGGGAGACTCATAGGCCCATTCCAGCTCTACGGAGACATCACAGGAGTCAAGTTTTCGCCCGACGGTGAACGGATTGCTGTTGCCCCATTCATGGGCTCCATTCACGTCTTCGACAGCCACAATGGGGACCAACTTGTCATTATCAACGCCGACGTGTGGACTTCCTTTTGCACGGCTGCTCCCGGGGCCATTGCATGGACGAGTCACGGGAAGCAAATCTTTGCTGCCTGCAGCAACAGTATAATCAAGGTTTTCGATTCATCTACAGGGTCTCAACTCGCCGAGTCGGAGAAAGTCGAACTCAAGGATGAAGGGATGGAGTCTATTGCTCTAGCAGCCAATGGAAAGTTTCTTGTGGTATGTAGTGCAAGCTGTGTCTCATTCTGGGATGCTTCGACCCTTGTTCGAATTGGTCCATCCATCCAAGATACCGAACGGCCATTTTCAATTGCTCTTTCCGCAGATGACAGTTATCTTGCAGCTGGGGAGGATTTTGGGAAGGTCATGATCTACAATCTCAGTAACATCCTTCCAGACTCGTATGGTCCTTTCCATGTAAGTACTCGTGCATGTACTTTGTCAGGTATATTAAACAAGTTATATGTCGACATTCCGTGTTTAGTCAACCCCTCAAAGAGACGATGGCTCAGAAACACCTGAGGATGGGATACGGCAAGAGCAAGATGAGAAGATCGAAGTACCTGCTTGTTCCTTTTTCTTTCCCGACGACTGGCCTTACATACGACTACACTAGGTCGAAGTGCCAACGGGTGCGCCTGAACCAACGTTTGACTTTGGGGTCTGTATTTGTCTGTGTTTCTTTCTTTCGTGCTGATATCGCCCTCCAGGAGCCGTCATCCCCCACATCTTCGGACGAGGAACAGGAACGGGGCCAGGTCGAGCCTTCTCACCCCGATGCGCCCCGTGTAAAGGAACATACTGATGATGTCGGGTCTGGTGGAGGCGTGCTGATCGTTAAAAGACTGTTGCAGACGGTGATGAAGAAGGGTGGCAAGGGTCGAGATTCACACCAACCGAATGGCATACCTAGCGAGCCGGGCAGTCGGTCCAATGCCAACCCCCGACCTCGTTCCGATTCACCGGGGAGAGGGGACGAAGGCCCCTCGTGGATGGCTGAAGGTCGACGAAAGCCAGTAAGCACTTCTCCTGTTTGGTAGACAACCACTGTACAAAGTTGTCTGATGTCCATTGTCAGCGAACGGTTGCCAAGTCGTTCAGACGAAAAACCAAAGCAGAAAAACGGGCGAAACAGGTTCGTTGCCCGTTTCGTTTCACTTGTTGCGCCCTAACTTTTATTCAAAAGTCGCAGCCTAAGGCGGGTGCAAAGGCCCCTGAACCGAGCCAGTCGAACAAGGACGCCTCAGCTAATGGACAGGATCCTGTGGGTTCAAAGCCAGTTGGATTCGTATGTTCTGATGACAGATCCACGCCACGGTGACTTCATTAGGCACAGCAAACAAACGATACTTCCCAGCCCTCGGCTGTACCAACCGGCGTCCATGTCGTCGTGCGTGCTCAACCATCTTGACTATTGTTACACTCGTAATGAAGTACAAGCAGGGAGAAGAAGCAGGTGACGCCACTCTCTCGTTCGGGTGCAAGGTCTGCCTGCCTAGATGGATGCTGTGTAGGAGCCACAGGCTGATTAACGGCGATGGGACGCATTGATGGCACGTTATTCATTGTTCGTTTCCTGCGTTTGACTCATGGACTTAAATAGTTATCACCGCCGTTCCTCGAGTCAACTCAATACATTAGATCACCATCCACGTATTTTGCATGCCAAAGAACCCAGAGATGAACAATATGTGACGAGAGCAGGTAATGAGCAGGCTGGTCAGAAGGACTGTTTTCTATTCTTGTACGCCAAGTATGAGCATGTGCTTCGAAGGGACGTTTTTGCACCAACATACCCATATTACTTCCCCACTGAATTCTTTCATTGGAGAGTGGGTTCTGCTTTAAAACCCGACATTTTCCGCTTTCCCTTCCTGCGGCAAGTGTGAGCGAACACAGATGCAAGGATGTATTATTCGCTCACGTGGGTGACGAGACCGTTTTGGTGCGACAATGGCAACCCGCATTGCGTCTTCACCAATGCCTTCATCATCTGTCGACTAGGATTGCAACCAAATGGGTGAACCGGAGATAAAATGGTGCAAAAACGTTGCCCGGTGAAGAGGCTGGTGAGATTGTAAGTAGTGTTTTGGGCCTCGAGTTAAGGCTTACCAGAGCTGAAGTAAATGGCGCGTCGACGCTTAGCCGAGGAAAGCTGATGCGTGTACTCCGAGTCGTGTGTCGTTCCACTTGGCTGTGGAGGATGCAGTCTCCGTTTTGCATCCTGTGGGGTAGCAGAAACCCCCATCGAGAAGGAGGCACTGGCACGACTATGCGGTGTCATTGGGGATGGCGCCACCATTCGTTGACATACTGATAAGAGTCCG
>JBBPLN010000922.1:0-11769 GCA_038089815.1 Sutorius eximius
AGGCGCATTCGAACCCCTAGTCATGTACTTCGGGCTATGTAACTCCCCCGCCACATTCCAGACGATGGTCAATGACATCTTTGCCGATATGGAAGACGTGGTGGTAGTATATATTGACGACATCCTTATCTTCACGAAAACGGATGATCAAGCAGAACACGACAGGATCGTGAAAGAAGTTTTACATCGTCTTCAGGAAAACGACTTATTCGTCAAACTGGAGAAATGTTTCTTCTCGGTTAAAGAAGTAGAGTTCCTCGGCATGACCGTGGGACAAGACGGTATCAAGATGGACACAGATAAGGTTAAAGCCATCTTAGATTGGCCCACACCCTCTACCATAAAGCAAGTTCGATCCTTCTTAGGACTGGCGAACTTCTACCGTCGCTTCATCAAGGACTACACGCAGGTAGCACGACCCTTGAATGACCTATTAAAGAAGGACACAGCCTTCTACTGGGGACAGCCCCAACAGGAAGCGTTTGACACGCTCAAGAACCTCTTTACCTCCGCTCCCGTCCTCGCGTACCCTGACAATGATTGTCAATTCCGGTTGGAAACGGACGCCTCGGACTTCGCTACAGGAGCCGTATTATCTATTTTCAAGGACAACAAATGGCACCCAGTGGCCTTCGCGTCCCACTCCATGACCCCCGCTGAACGCAACTACCCTGTCTGTGACAAGGAGATGCTCAGCATCATTCGCGCCCTAGAACTCTGGCGCCACTACCTCGAAGGAGCAAAGTTTGAGTTCGAGATCTGGAACGATCACGCCAACCTAGCTTACTTCATGAAGGCACAGGATTTGAACCGCCGACAAGCGAGATGGGCACAGTACCTCTCCCGGTTCAATTACGTATTTGTTTATAAGCCAGGCGCTACCAACACGAAAGCCGACGCACTCAGCCGTCGCCCCGATCACGCCATTGGTATTGATACCGATAATCACGGCGTAACCATGATAGACCCCGGACGAATCCGCGCAAACACCGCCGTCCAGATTCAGGATGATGGGGACAGGATACTCGGATTGATCCGAGACAAGACAGCCTTGATGGCCGAATCTTCCATAAGGGAGATATGTGAAGGAAACGATTCCGCCCGCATTGATGACGGGCTCATTTATGTCCACGATAAGATATTTGTGCCTAACGACGGAGGCCTACACCTCGAAGTCCTTCAATCATGTCACGACCTGCCACCGTGTGGCCACCCTGGGTATGAGAAGACCCTTGAGCTTCTCAAATGTCATTATATTTGGCCCAAGATGGCTAAATACGCCAAGGATTACATCACTAGATGTGACAAATGCGCTAGGATGAAGGGCTCTAATCGAGCGCCATGTGGCACCCTTCAACCTCTCCCCGTCCCTGAGGGACCCTGGCAGGATATTACCTGCGATTTCACCACACACCTACCCGAATCATCCAGTTATGATTCCGTTATGGTGGTCGTTGACCGCTTCTCCAAAGAAGCATGTTTCATCCCATGTACGAAGAATGTTACAGCCCTAGAAATGGCTAAACTCTTCCTACACAATGTATGGAAACATCACGGTCTCCCCCAGAGCATAGTCTCCGACCGCGGACCCCAGTTCGCCTCCCAGGTGTTCCAAGATGTTTGTGAATGCCTCGGCATCTCATCTAAATTATCCACCGCCTATCACCCGCAAACAGACGGACAGACGGAACGTATGAATCGGGATCTCCAACAGTATCTCCAGTTATATTGCCACGAACGCCAAAATACGTGGTCAAGTTGGCTGCCCATAGTGCAGTTCTCATATAACTCAAAGATCTCCGCTTCCTTGAAGAAAGCACCCTTTGACGTTACCAAGCCATTCGCCCCTAGAATGGGCATAGAACCCGGGTCGTCCAAAGCTCCAGCAGCTGGTGACTTCGCCGACGCCATGCGGGAAACCCTAGAGGAAACCTGATCTAACCTATTAAAGGCTCAGGATCGCATGCGTACCCAGGCCAATAAACACAGGACCCCGGCTCCCCTATATAAACCCGGTGATAAAGTGTGGCTTACCACGGAAAACCTCCGTTTGACTCGTCAGTCGCAAAAATTAACAGAACGATGGCTAGGGCCATATCCCGTAAAGGAAATGGTCGGGACAAATGCAGTGCGGCTACGCCTCCCACGATCTGTCAAGATCCACAACCCTGTAAATATTTCCAGGGTCAAACCTTATTCGGAGCCCCTACCTGGGCAACCATTAGACCGGCCTGGTCTGGTACACGTCACCGATAATCAAGATGAAATCTACAAAGTGGACTACATCGTTGATTCACGCATTAAGCGCCGGAAACTCGAATACCTCATCCATTGGAAAGGTTACGATCTCGAAGATCGCATGTGGGAGCCTAAGGAAAACCTCTCGGCATGCCAGGATGCTATCCGAGAATTCCACGTTCTCAACCCCCGCGCCATGCGCAACCTCACAGCCGTGTTCACTCAGGACACTTGGCTCTTCAACCCTTACCTATGATCGCCCGGAGTTCGATCCTAGCAGGGGGATAGTGTTACAGGGGAATATTTTAACCCCTATCTTTTTCGCACTTAGTCGTGCATCCGCTTGCCATTGACCGCTAGCGCCACTTAGACGCCCAGTCGTGTTCCAGTCGCTAAGTCTTGACTCACACTCCCTCGCCACTTGTTTGGCCATGTTTACCTTTTTATAGAGTTTGCACAGCCTTGCTCTGCCTCGTCATCTCCATGCTGTGCACCCCCCTTCTTTCATTTCCGCTCACAGCCTTGAGGCTGTTCGCTTCTATTTAATTACCGCCTTCAATTCCAGTGTATGGCTTCCATTATTCACAGCCTTGAAGGCTGTCCATGTTTCCATATCGCACAGCCAACCGTGGGCTATGCGATCATTAGTCTATATATAGTTTGTCATCGTAGATACGACATACGCATGTACAAACACTAGAATAGCTTATAAGGGTCGAGCCCGCCTCCAGTGAACCTCAGTCTAGTTCACTTGGAGTTTTCCCCACCGAGCTCCTCTTGTGGATACAACTACTTCTCAGCTTATTTCTTGAGTCGCTGGACTTGTGCAACCTATAGCTCATTAGCTCCTCGGGTTGTTTCAATGGGTGAGATGCTAGAGGTGGGAGCATGCTATAGGCTATGTCGCTGTAGGAGCAGTGTGCAGGCTGCGTGAGTTGAGGTGAAAGTTCCTTAAGGTCGGCAAGTTGGATGGTCAGGTTTTCTAGTCTGTCGTTTGTTGCATTGAGGGCAGGGGCGAGTTGATTGATTGCTTTTTTAGTAGCTAAGGTCTTGTCACTGGTGGCTGAGGTGGTTGCTGTGAGTTTGTCGATTGCTTTGGTGATGGGAGTGAGTTCGAGGGAGTGAGCTGTGGTGATGGCTGGGGCGATGGCATTGAGGAGTTCAATGTTGGTGGTAAGGGAGGTCCTTGCCTCATGGATTGTTGCCATGTGTGGGGCAATCGATGCGATCACATGGTTGGTTATATGTTCGGTAAGGTTGGATTCTATGAGAGATTCTATGAGGTTGGTGGTTTGGGTTATGTCCGCTTTTTCCAAGAGATAGGCGACTGTGCGGATGCCTTCTCTTGCTGGGTGGGGTACTTTGAGAAGCTGCAAGATGTGGAATAGTGTTGTGGTGGGGTTTGTTACAGTGAATGGCTCTCCCACCGAGCATAGTAATTTATCCTCTAGGTATTTGGCTCCGCTTATGTGGTCATTGACTTTGAAGCTGAGTGAGGTGTTAGTTTCTTTGGTGGGGAGGGAGGTGTGCGTAGATTGCCATGTGACTCTTGTGGTCGTTGCTGTGGGAGTTTGGGTGTCGGTGTTTGGGAAGGCACCAGGAGGGTGTTTCCCGTTTACAGTGTTCATGAGAACACTTGTGAGGTTGGGTGGGTTTGTTGGGGGTGGTTGGGTTGTTCTATGGGTGCTACGTTTAGTGTTGCTGTTGCTTCCTTACCTGCAAGTTTTTTCGGGGTCCTAGTAGGGGTGCCACGTGGTTGCGGTTAAAGAAGCTTCAAGTACTTTGTCTTGAGGGCATTCCATAGGTTTCTTGCTATGGACTCTTCCTTGGCAAGGTTAGCAGGTATGAGGGATTTCTCCACTTGCAGACAGATGGCATCAAGTGCCTTGTCATTGTCGTCTGTCCACCAGTCAGAGCAAGTGAGCTCTGCATTGGTGGGGTGGTCATCATCGTCGAATGTTGGCTGATCTTGGATCATGGCAGATTGCCAGACCCTGGCGAAACAGAGGTAAGACTCCATAGCCTGTGCCCACTGTGTGTAGTTGGTGCCATTGAGCATGGAGATGAGAGAGGGAAGTTGTGAGGACATGGTGCTAAAGAGATAGCTAGGGTATGAAAAATATTAGCATCGTTATGGAAACAGACAAGGTAGAAAATTTCAGTGACCCTACAGTGGAGAGACAGAGTCTCCCCCTGTACCAGAGGTTTGTGCCCATGTCCTAGGAGCACTCATGTGCATACACTAGGCTGCCGAGTGCATAGTGCATCAGGTGGGCTTTATGGAGGAGCTGGAGGAGCGCTTTCACGCATACACTCCATCCACTGGACCGTAAGGTTCCATGGTCAAACATTGAGCGCTTTCACATGTCGAATGTTGCCCATCAGGGCTCATAACCTGTTGAAGTATGCTGCTGCAAGTTATCACACACAGCTACCTCTGGGGGCATAAGGAATGAACCAAGGAATGCTGATACTTACATTGAGGTCTTGATGGACTCAGACAGTGTTGGTTCAAGGTTAAGAAGAATTGAAACTCCTATTCATTCTCAGACAGGGCTGAGAGAACTATATAGTGTACAGTGTCTATGATTATATAATACTACCTATTATAGTAAGGTAGTTGACTACACTACATTTCAACATTGGTGACCCTAAACCCAATAAGGATTCAAGCCACTCAACTTCCAATACTAACTTAGAGGCAAGTAGAGGATGTAGGAGAATCCTGAAGAGAACTTGACTGAAGTTCTCCAGGGCTGCATTCAGATACTTATACTACTTTACACTGTTTGTGCATGTTGTGATAGTTTAGGGGTGATGTGGGATATTATGACATAGTTGTGGAGTGTGTTACTAAGGTAAGAGCAGAGATTAAATAAGGAATGTTCTAGAAGAGTCTAGATGATGGAGATTAAATACATGAGGATGTCACATGTACTACCATGACATCATAGGCTTAGTCATCCGGACTGTTGTCCAGGGCCTTAGGATTAGGATTTAGATAGGTTTGTGAAGTGAGGTTCATAACAGTGGTGGCACACCATTCTGTTGTCTTCACCCTCATCACTGTTATTGTGGTGGGCTCATTGCTTCATCCTTGCTCTTGCCCTCATTGCTGATGCTGTGATAATGGAAGCACTGTTGCATTGTCCTCACCCTTGTCGCTATTGCTGTAGTGGTGGGCCTGTTGTGTCACCTTGCCCTTGTTGCCATCACTGTGGTGCATGCCATTCTGTTACCCCTACCCTCATCACCCTCACTGTGGTGGTGGGCCCTTGGGTCATCCTTGTTCTCACCTTCATCACTGACACTTGGTGATGGGCATGCCATTGCATCGACCTTGCTCCTGTTGCCATCACCATGGTGGTAAGTGCACCATTGCATTGTTGTTGCCTTTGTCACTGCCACTGTAATGGTGAGCCCACTCTCACCTTCATTGCCATTGCTGTGGTGGTGAGTGTGTTGTCATGTTGTCATTGCCCTTGCCATCATTACTATGGTGGTGGACACATTGGATCATCCTCACTCTTGTTGCCATCGCTGTGGTGATGAGTGCTGTAGGAGCCTGTGGCTCTCTACATTCATAAACCCTTCTTTAGCAGTATTCTAGGTGTCCTCAAGCATCCAGCATCCAGTCCATTCCATCCAATATGGCCCGATTTGAGTCCGGTTTGATTTCTGACTGGAAATTCACTAATCTGACTGGAAATCTATGTAATCCAGTCCAGATTATGCTGGTTTTGGTCCAGAATACCTTTATTTTGGTTTGGACTTATTGTTTCTTGCTTATTCATTGATAATTATGCTTATTCATTACTTTTGGGACATGTTCCAATGTATATAGACATGTACCATGGGTACCTGTTATTTCCTTGGTTACAGTCTTGGATATGCCTGGACTATAAATTCTGTACTGATGTTCCTAGAATATCATCTTGCGCTTGTATGCCCTGATCACCCATCATCTCTAAGTCATCCATCATCATCAGCATTATCGTCTGGACCTTGTTCTATCCACAATATCGTTTCCTTGTCTCCAGAGCTTTTCCTAGTCTAGAATATTCATTTTTGGATCATTCTCATTGTCTGAATCATCTGGATCACTCTCCAGTGCTGCAATCAGTTTCAGCAAACCCTTCTACACTAACAACCTTACCTACAGAACCCCTGGGACAAACCTATTTGCCCTACCTCACCTTTTATTATTCTTACAGCACACTGTTGGGTCATCAGCACCCTTGTTGCTGCTGCTGTGGTGGAGGGTCCACTCTCACCTTTGTTGCCTACGCTGTGGTGATGGGCCCATTGCTTCATCGCCATTCCAGTCACTGTGGTGGTGGGTGCACCATTGATACCACTGCTCCTGGGTGTTTGCTATCACCATTGCACCACCCTTTCCTCACTGCCTTCCAGTGGTGGTAGTGGATGTGCTGTGATGATGGGGGAATGAGAGAGCATAAGGGTGCATGTGGGCAGTTGTGACTGCTGTTGAAATGTAGTGTAAACAACTACCTTACTATAATAGGTAGTCTTATACAATCACAGTCACTAGACACTATCTAGTTCTCTCAGCCATGTCTGAGAATGAATAGGAGTTTCAATATTCTTAAACATTGAACCACCATCATCTGAGTCCACCAGCCTCAATGTAAGTTTCAGTCTCCTTGGTTCATTTCTTACTGCCCTCAGAGGTAGCAGTATGCGATAGCTTGCCACTGCATACTTCAACAGGTTATGAGCCCTGATGGGCAACATTAGATGCACTTTGCACTCAATATTTGACCTTGGAACTTTATGGTTCAGTGGATGGAGTGTATACGCACAAGCGCTCCTCCAACTTTTCTACTACACCCACTTGATGCGCTATGTGCTCAGTAGCCTAGTGAATGTGTGCAGGTGCTCCTAGGACATGGGTATAGACCTCTGGTACAGGGGAGACTATGTCTCTCCACTGTAGGGTCCCTGAAAAGCTTTTTACTTTGTATGTTTCTCTCTTACAAGAACAACACTAACAATTCACACCCTAGCTACCACACTAGCACCATGTCTTCTTAACTCACCACCCTTGTCCCCATGCTCAATGGCACCAACTACCTGCAGTGGGCCCAGGCAATGGAGTCATATCTCCAGTTTGCCAGGGTTTGGCAATCCACCATGGTTAGGGATGAACCTAGCAATCCTGAAGATGCTACTGAAGCCCAGGAAATTCACCATGATAGGTGGTGCAACAATAATGACAAGGCACTAGGTGCCATCCATCTCTGTGTCAAGAAATCCCTTGTGCCAACTGGGATCCTGGAGGATGAAGCTTACACCAAAAACCTCTAACTCCCTCAAGGAGAAATACTCGCAGACAACCGCTGCATCCACCCTCATTGAGTTCTAAGCACCTCCTTGCACTCACCATCCCTGAAAACAACCATCCTGCTCCTGCCTTTACAAGATTCAACCAAATTGTGTCCTGTCTCACAGAGCTCAACTATAAGCTTTCCAAAAAGATTATTGAGATGTTTATCATCTCTAAGCTCCCTAAGTATGCAGAGTTCATTGGGACCCTCATGAATGTCGCCACTGCCAAGCAGTTGTCAGACACAATGACCCCCACCCAGCTCACCAGCAAACTTGCTGAGTATGAGCAGCAGGTAACTGCAACGTGGCTGAAACATGTTGTGATGCACCCCATCCAAAGGCAGGAGTGGGATGGTGAGGGTGAGGAGTTGCTTGAACTCAATGAGGGTGGATGCAGCAGTCATCTGCAAGTATTTTTCCTTGAGGGAATTCCAGAGGTTTTTGGTGTAACCCTCATCCTTCAGGATTCCGGTCTGCACAAGGGATTTCTCCATGTGAAGATGGATGGCACCTAGTGCCTTGTTGTTGTCATTGCACCACCTGTTGTGGTGAGTTTCCTGGGCTTTGGTGGCATCCTCAGGATTGCTAGGTTCATCCCTAACCATGGTGGATTGCCAAACCCCAGCAAACCAAAGGTATGACTCCATTGCCTGGGCCCACTGTGTGTAGTTCATGCCATTAAGCATAGGAATGAGGGTGGTGAGTTGGGAGGACATGGTGCTATATGGGGTAGCTAGGGTGTGAATCATTAGTGTTGTTCTTGTAAAAGAGAAACAGACAAAGTAAAAAGCTTTTCAGGGACCCTACAGTGGAGAGACATAGTCTCCCCCTGTACCAGAGGTCTATACCCATGTCCTAGGAGCACCTGCACACGTTCACTAGGCTGCTGAGCACATAGCACATCAAGCAGGTATGATAGAGGAGTTGGAGGAGCACTTGCATGCATACACTCCATCCACTGAACCGTAAGATTCCAAGGTCAAACGTTGAGTGCAAAGTGCATCTAACATTGCCCATTGGGGCTCATAACCTGTTGAAGTATGCAGCAGTGAGCTATTGCACATTGCTACCTCCAAGGGCAGAAAGAAATGAACCAAGGAAACTGAAACTTACATTGAGGCTGGTGGACTCAGATGGTGGTGGTTCTATGTTAAGAATATTGAAACTCCTATTTATTCTCAGACAGGACCAAGAGAACTATATAGTGTCTAGCAACTATAATTATATAAGACTACCTATTGTAGTAAGGTAGTTGTCTACACTACATTTCAACACATATGGGTCTGGATTGTAGTGATTTGACTAAGAATACAACATACATGTTGACATAGAACTGACTCCAATCGTCTACATCTCCAATCTGCTGTGCAACTGATTTTCCATGCCTTATGAGTGTGTCGGTTTGACCTTCTGAGAACACAGGAATGAGATGGCATCTTTGAATAACAACTGATGGATCTAGGAATCCAAAAGTGTCACTATCTGTTGAAATCATAAGATCTCACCTATGGGACTTATGATTGAGTGCTACGATTCATCTGTGCATATTTTACTTACTTGCTTTTTCATGTCTTAGCAAGGACAAGTCATGTGACTTGATCATGTGACATATGAATCATGAGACTCTAGACCAGAAAAGTTACATGATAGTGCATGTGACTAGTCTAGAATGTTCTATGATGTCATAACAGTCCAGACTATGACATCATTATGCTTCTATGAACTTTCATGATATTCTAACCAATGGCAGAATACGCTCTTATCTTCATCCAATAGCGATAACTGCTCTTACCACTATTGAGACTCAGATGTATCTCCAGCCAATGGCCTTTCTATCTCATTCTTATTGTTCTACCTTTATGGTCATTATGTCAGTTTGAGCTGAGCTCAAACCTTATGTACTTCATGTATAAAAGACAGGCCTTGCTGCCCTATGACAGTAACCTGTTCTCTTCCTCTCCTCCCTCTCCTCTCCTATGAATAAAAAACACTACTGGTTCTACACCAGCTTCAACTCTAGCTCCACTATACCTGTCGTTGTGGTGTATTGGGCACCCAGAACACACAATACATTGAGTCGTATCAGTGAGTGTTCCACTGATAGTGTTCACCTCCCATTCCTCACTGTGCTGCTGTTGCATGCTGCTAGTGGATAGCCCAATTCTGCTACTATCCTCCTCAGGAATGAAACCAACTTTAGGTAGGTGGGCCACCTTGAATCCCCAAGTGTACCCAGGCATGACACCAAGCCAATGGACCCACAACACCTTGATGGTCTGGGAAGAGTGGTTATGTGCATCAGGTGCAACATGGATGAACAGGATAATAAATGCATGGAGGACTTGTGCATACCAGAATGGGTGGGAGTCTGATTGGTCCTCACCCAAGAGAGTCATGACAGTGCAAGCATTTCTGGGGTGCATGAAGTCCTGTCAGCAGCATATATCATATGAAGTGTAGTTCACATGAAAGGTCTTTGATTCAATAATGCAGTTGAAGTTTTCAGGGAAACAGAGCTGGTTGTGCTGGGCTGCAGTAAACTAGTGTTATTCTCCATTGGAGTCAGAGTGATACAGGCATGAAAGAATGTGGTCCTTCAGCCTGGAGATGAAGTTGTCCTAGGGAGAGAAGGGTGTTTAACTTGGTCTGATTTCTAATATGCATGGTATATTACCTTGATGGCTGGATTGCTTTGTTTATGGAGCTCACAAAGGAGCACTCTGAGATCAACTGTATGATTCAGTGTGTGAGTGAGTACATGGTGTAATTTGGGAACATCATCCAATTCTGAGGATTCAAATTCAGTACCAAGCTCTGACAGATTGTTTGCTTGTTGTTGACACTGAACATGGGTGTGATGACACTCCTGCCTGGCAAGCTGTTTCCCAGTGCTTCATTTGTTCATCAGTCCATAGAATTTCTTGATGAGGCGATGAGAAAGCTCTCCTTTAATCAACATCAACATGTAACCATTGTATATGCACATACTCTTACAATCTGTGTAGTATATGAATCAGTCATTCCAAAAGTCTTGATTGTATTGATGTAGTCTCCCAAAGCATGGAATTTCAGACAGCCCAAGTAAAAAAAGGCCAATAACCAAGGTCTACCCTGTGGGGGCCTGAGTAATTTGGGAGGTGTTTGCAGTGGAAGGGCCTGGTATAGAGTATTATCATATTGAATGAGTGGGCCTGTGGAGTGGACAGCCAACCAAATTCAAGAGATATGGTTGGGTCTGTGTGATGGACACCAGGCCAAGGCCAAGGGGCATGGAAGGGCCTGATGGATAGATGTATGACTGAGGTTGAGTGACATGGTCAGGCCCATGCATTGGCATGGTACTGAGGTCAAATGATATGGTCAGGCCTGTGGGAGGGACACATGACTGGGCTTGAGGGACATGGTCAGGCCCATGGAGTGATGTGGTATTGAGCTTGAGAGACACACAGTCAGGCCTGTGGGATGGACACCAGACTGAGGCCAAGGGATACAGTCAGGCCTGTGGGAGGAACACATGACTGGGCTCAAGGGACACAGTCAGGCCCATGGAGTGATGTGGTACTGAGCTTAACAGACATGGTTGGGCCTGTGGGGTGAACATATCCTTGAATCACTTTACATCACTTTAAGGCATTTGACAATTTTGTAAAGTAATTTTGTGAGCTGAAGTGACCGAAGTCAATAAAGCACCAAAGGGTTGGAAAATGAATATTATAGGAGCCTGTGGCTCTCTATGTTCATAAATCCTTCTTTAGCAGTATGCTAGGTGTTCTCAAGCATCCAGTGTCCAGTTCATTCCATCCGATGTGGTCCAAGTTGAGTCCGGTTTGATTTCCAACCAGAAATTCACTTATCTGACTGGAAATCTATGTAATCCAGTCTGGATTATGCTGGTTTTGGTCCAGAATATCTTTATTTTGGTTCAGACCTATCATTTCTTGCTTATTCATTGATGATTATGCTTATCCTTTACTTTTGGAATGTGTTCCGATGTGTTTAGACATGTACCACATGTACCAGTCATTTCCTTGGTTACAGTCTTGGGTATGCCTGGACTATAAATTTTGTACCAATATTCCTAGCATATCATCTTGTGCTCATCTGCCTTGATCACCCATCATCTCTAAGTCTCCCATCAGCATCATCATCATCATCCAGACCTCATTCTATCTGGAATATCCT